>BOPN01000063.1:189911-202411 GCA_017312705.2 Penaeus japonicus
CCCGAATGTATTGTCAACAGAAGTCTCACTTCCAGCGTCCGGCCTTTGTGACAACGACCAACCGAACCTACCAGCGACTTCTTCAAAAAGTGATCGTCAACCTTAAGAATCCCTTCCCATACACCTGTACTTCACAATCTCCAATATAGCAAAGCCAGGCATACCGTGAGCAAATCCCCCCCCCCCCCCCCAGCGCGACCCCGCTATATAAAAATCATACCAGGTATTGAGGTTTCATAACAGCCATCTATCTACCTGTCAGAAACGGAAGAGACAGTGACACTGACACCCAACCTACTCTTATTATGGCCTCCCTCTCTCTCTCTCTCTCTCTCTCTCTTCCTCACACTTAACATGCCAGTTCCTTTGTTCTCACTACTGCCTTTTCCGCACCACTGGCAAAAATGTTTCCTCTCCACTCTTACTAATCTAACCTAGAATCTTTATAAAAAAAAAAAAAAAAAAAGCGGCATTCTCCTTCAGACTATATTCGTGAAAGATTCTTAACTCTATTTAATTAATATTAAATGCGTTGCTTTTCGGAACAAGATTCGACTGTTTTAATGAACCAGCGAGAAACAGCGAGTCATTCATAGCCAAATCTTCGACTTATAAGAACGATCTAAAGAAATTTCGGTCCAAGTTGCACACCAAAATTCCATTAATCATTCCCGTTACCAATATTAACCATCAAATTGTCATAAATCCAATTGCCACATGCACCAATTTAATCGGCGTATTTCCGAAAGTTAATGAATGCAACCAGAATATATTTAATCACTGTATCTCCGAAAGTTAATGAATGCAACGAAAATAAAATCAATGAACCTGCAGGAGTCTTGCACGTACACAAAAACACGATAGTGTAAACAACACGTATGAAACATTAACATAAAGATAAGAACTGCCGACGCTGCGTATGCCATTCCTAATCCCTTGTTTATATTCCACATCTACGCCCACTATCTCTAGATATAGAAGTACCAATACATTAAAAAAAAAACTATCATTACACCGTTAGACATTAACCTTTGGCAAATTTAGTAACTACTGAACCTATAAAACTCAAATAATCATTAAGGTTAATCAAATAATCAAATCATACAACTTTATATAATTCGAAGACATAATCACGACCACTACCTCGCAATCGCCGGTTGAACAGTGACGCAAGATTTATACTGAACGCATCTGCACAATCGCCCTCTGTCGGGAGATCGCTTACTGAAAGCATGATGTCAGAGTGATCCTTATCAGAAGAAAAGTACATACCAACCGTCGACTGAGAAATAGAGACATGTATATATTCATCCTTATAATCACCATAATTGCTTACCCAAGAGAGGAAAAACAAATAAAACCACAAAAAAACATTACCCAAGAGAAGGGAAAAACAAATAAAACCACAAAAAACAAACATTATGAACTATTAGCCAAACATGAGGCCACCCGATTTACGGAGTCATGCATGTCACCTGGTCTGGGTAATGACAGAGCGGGGCCTTATCATAATCAGCTCCTTGTGCGAAGCATCATACATCACATGACTGATTTCTCGATGGGCGTTGCCACATCTGCGAGTGCCGACGTCGGATCATAATGATTCTTGTTGCCAATAATGCAGGAAATGCACGTCGGGTGGGAAATGGGTCGGGTAATGTATAACGCGAATGGAAATAATGATTCCGTTTATTTACTCATTTATTTTTATCTTATTATTATTTTTTTTTTTATACCTCTTGAAACATCAGGCCAGCATGGTATTCAAGTCACTGGCATTTATGACATCAACCTTGACTACCTGGGAGAGCAAGTTGTATATCCGGGGCAAAATAATAATCACTAATTCATACTCGGATAAAAACAACAACAAAACCAATTATAACAACAAAAACAAACCTTAATAAAGACAACAGAATATAAGTTATAACAATAAAGAGAACTATGACAATTGATCTCGTTTGAGCTTTCCAACGGGATCACTTTCTCGTTGTTCATGTCATGACGTCTCAACATTTTACCAATCTATCCACATGAAGAAGGTTAAGCGACTGTTTTTTTTTCATTACTAATAATTTAGAAATATTGTTTATTGTTTTGCAAAAGAGGTCTAATGAGACTGAGCGAATATTAGTGTGAGTGTAATCATACATGTATGTATATATATATATATGTATATATATGTATATATATGTATATTTATGTATATATACATATAATATATATATATACATATATATATACACATACATACATACATATATACATATACATATACATATATATAAATATATATATATACATATACATATATATACATATACATATATATACATTTACATATATATACATTTACATATATACACATTTACACACACACACACACATATATATATATATATATATATATATATATATATATATATATATATATATATATATATATATATACACACACACACACACACACACACATATATATATATATATATATATATATATATATATATATATATATATATATATATATATATATATATATATATATCAAGTGAATGACAATAACAAGAATTCTTCTATCTACACATTCTCCTCTCTCGCATTTGCTGTTACATATCTTATCTCTCTCTATGCCTACTCTTGCCAAATGTTACTCCCCTTTGCCCTTAATCTACCTCTTATCCCTGTCATTGTTGTAAAACCTATCTTGTATCCTTTATTTAAGTAGCAGGCTGTGCTATATCAAGAAGAAAATACTTTAAGCATAACTGGTTGATAATTCAACTTGAATTATATATATATAATATATATATATATATATATATATATATATATATATATATATATATATATATATATATATATATATATATATATATATATATATATATATATATGTATATTATATATATATATATATATATATATATATATATATATATATATATATATATACATATATGGATATATGGATATATGAATATATGAATATATGAATATATGAATATATGTATCTATGTATCTATGTATCTATGTGCGTGCGTGCGGGTGTGGGTGCGTGCGTGTGTGCTTGTGTGTATGCGCGTGCACGTGCATGTGTGTGCATGTGCATTTTCTCCTATGCCATAAGTGTTGCAAACTGAAAATAAAATCATTTCTAATTCACAAAACCATTTCATCACCAGGATTATGAACACCATGAATAAAATTTACAAATCTTCCCAGCAATTTAAGGTAATATAAGAAACAAGTCCATGCTATGTCCTGCTCGAATATACTGTATATGGGGTAGCCTTTTCAGGAGTGTGAAAGGCCTTCAGGGTTCGGCAATCACTTGACTGCTGCTATCAATAAGTTTGCTTAATTCAGAACTTTTTATTTTTCAATTTGCAACAACAGAAGAAAATGTTGTAAAATTCACTGATCCATCTTTCCCCTTAGCTTTTACTCTATTTAGCTGCTGTTGTGTGTGTCGAAAACTCAAGGCTTCATGTAAATAGCTTTTTACAAATCAACCGAATACATTATTAATCATCAGTGGTTGGCAGTAACTTTATCCTCTTTGTCTTTACCCACAGGGATAAGAAGTTAAGTTACAAAATAATGACTTATTTTGTACTAATGCAAATACACACTCCATTGCTTAAAATAGAAACATAAAACCAGTGAGGAAAAAAATAATAATAATAATAAAAAAAAAATAATAATAATAATAATAAATTGCAGAGCTGGTTTTCAAGAAGCAACTAATATGAGTACCACACAATAATATTTCTTGCAAGTTTCATCAACAAAGGGAATTACTAAATCCACTACCATTACTGACTGGTAATTAAGCATTGGCTAATCATCAACACCAGCCATTACCTGTTCATGACCTCTTAACATCACAGAAAACACCTGCTTAGTAATTGGTAGAATAGAGTAAGCACTGGAGAACATTTCTCTTTTTTCCCATCTGCTTCTTAACCCTTTCTCGACAGGGCACAGAGATAGGTGAAAACCCCTAAGCCGGGCCATTGCAACATTGCATTGGAAACGTCACACTGGCATGACGCCCCAGCATAGGGAATTTAGCCGTGTCACAGGAGTGTGACGCACCATCGTCATAGGGTTAATCGTTAACAACCTAAACTTTATATTTTACATACATTTATATCTTACTCCACAAGTCCTCTTCCCTTTAAAACTTTAGGGTTAACAATAACAATAATAAAACTCAAGACGTAAAGATTGGTGCATACTGCTATGATTTCCTAATTCCTAATAATATGACTTCCATATTTTATTATTTACCTGTGATTTTGCAGCTAGTTAATATTTCCAGGAATGTTTCAGATATGAACAAATTAATTTTCTAGTCTTCATATGACAATGACTATTAAAAAGTTTGAGATGAAATTTACAGGCAGATGTATTCTAGCCATTATAAAATTAACATTGGCAATTAAAATATAAAACCAATGATAAAAAACTGTTTGTAAACATAGAAAATTAAACAAATGTATAAATGATGCAAATATTGCTAACCAGCAACTCAAGAAGGATGCACATAAAACCAATCATATAAAGTGTTGCATCTTAAAGACAAAGAATATTATCAAGGGTAGAGTTCTAAGCCTTGAGCATTTTCATGAATAAATAACTATACTAAGGAAGACCAAAAAATTTATAAGCAATACATCATGGAAGAGAGGAAGTGAAAAAGGAATTGAAATAAGAAATAGAAGCAGTTGGCATAATCAGGATAATAAAGGCAAAAGACCGAATAAATAGCCGAAGATAATGACACAAAAGCAAAAATAGGCAAATACATAGAAAAACAAACACACATACAAATACAAGAAACAAATAAATATGATACAACTAATACACAGAAAGCATATTCCTCCTAAATATTTCAACATCATAAAAAACATAATTCAACATCATTCTGAACATATACAAAGCACTCTACTGACCTATAGACACTATCATACCCCCAAAAAACATATAATAAATAATTCCAACTATCCCAACGTCACGTAAAAGTTAACCAAAACTCGGAAAATAAAAACATATTTTTGATTCGTGTATTTCCCACTGTAACGACCGTATTTCATCCTTCATTTCTAACTAAACCTAATACCAACGAAACCCAAATTGAACCAATCCCATAAAAACGCAACTCCTGACAATATCTGCAATTGCAAACTTACCCACGAAAATTAAAACAAAAAAAAAGGGGTTAAAACCTGACCTTCTCACCACCATTATTTCTCCCCCTATTTAATAAATACCACCCCTTCTAAATCAACTAACACATTCAAACAAGTGTCAGAATCAATCCTATAACTCACCCAATGTGAAAATCGAGCACAATTAAGGCCTCCATGAGAGAAACTTTGACAGGAGACAAAAGTGGGACGTAAACCAATGTTGTTGTCGGGACGATGGTTCTTTTCCCGGTTGGGTTATTATTATTTTTTTTATTATTTTATTTATCATATATATACTTTTTTTGGTGTTATTTATTTTCTTTTTATGTTGATTTTGTTGTGGTTTGTTTTGGGTGTATGTGTTTTTTTGTTGTTGTCTTGTCTTTTATTTTTATTTTTTATTTTTTATTTCTATTTTCTTCGGTGTTATTTTTTTTATGTTGATTTTGTTGTGGTTTGTTTCGGGTATATATGTTTTGTTGTTGTTGTTGTTGTTGTCTTATAGTTTTAGGATTTATGTTTCGATGTTGGGATATTATTTTATTAGGGTGGGATTGTTTTATTTTTATGGCTATCTTTTGCTGGTCTTATTATGATTTTTTTCTGATATTGCAGATACTACTGTGTGTGTGTGTATATGTATATATATATATATATATATATATATATATATATATATATATATATATATATATATGTGTGTGTGTGTGTGTGTGTGTGTGTGTGTGTGTGTGTGTGTGTGTGTGTGTGTGTTTTGGTATATCATCATCCTTATTTTCATCAGTGTCATCATTATCATTATTATTAACATCATTATTGTTCCTCTTGTTATCGGTATTGTTAATATCATAATTTTATCATAACCTTTCATACTATTCAGTATCTTTTTATTTCTATTGAGTATTTCTGTGATCTTTTTTTCTATTTTCCACCAATAGAGTTTATTTATTATCAATAATCTTAACCTCATTTCTATTTCATCATTTCCTACAACATAATTCTAATCACTTCTGTTATGTAATATCAGGATTATTTACGATTATCATTTTCAGTATCCTGCCTCGTCTTATATGAATGTTCTTAAGCAGACACCATTGCCACATGGAGATCTGCCATTTTCTCCGCCTTCCTTCCACTCTCATATACCAGAGCTTTTTTTTAAATGGCTTCTTTTGAGGATAGTCCGTATGGAATGGAATGTTCGTCTGTTATTTGTTCTGGGTAGTTTCTGCTTAAAGACTCGCATGTATTTTGGGAGATTTTTTTTATGGTAGCTTAGTGTTTTTGAAGTTGTAACTCTGGGTCTATGTATTGTCATATATCTTCCAGGTATAGTTTAATGTATAACTTCTTAATGGATGGTCCTGGCTTTGTAGAGTCCTTCCATCTTGAGATAACGCTTTTGAGACTCTACTCTAATGTCTTCAAGGTGTATATAATGACGCATTTCTTTCTGTGACTTTGTAAGGAATATAATTTCAGCTTCTTCAGTCTCTCCCAATAGTTTTCAACTTCTTTTGATAGCTTTTTGACGGTCGTTATTTGTATTTGGTCCAGCTCTTGTCTATCGTTCACCTAGTGTGGTGCCCTTGGCTGGAAGCTGTATTCCATCGAGAATTCTACTTGAGACTTCCAAAGGGGGAGAAGAATATAGGTTTAAAATGTAAGGAGCTCCCACCCGGGTCATATGATTAGCTAGAGTGCAGTGGATGTGTTCTTGCTCTTTGGATGTGTAGTTGTTTTCCTTCCACACCCCATATGTTCTAGGTTATCTTTTCTTTAACCAATCGTTAGTCTCTTTTGCTTCTCATCCGTTCAAATTTGCTGTTATATTTCACGTTATTGTGTGCCTAGTGAAGTTGTATTGCTAGTTGAAAGGTAGCTCTTTAATGTTTGTCTCAATTTTATTTCATGTTTTATCCATGCGGTGATTTTGAGAATGCTGTTCTTATTCATGACCCCCCCCACACACACACAAAAAAATAATAAAAACAAGTATAGGGCCCTATACTGATTCTTGAGACATCCTAAGATCACATTGAGCCCTCTGAGTGAGCCCCCTTCCACCAAGTATATTTGTCTCCTGTTGGTAAAGAACTTATGTGGCTGTTCCATTTTCCCTACAAAAGTCTGCTTTTCTCAGCTTGTGTACGATAAATCTGTGATACACCTTGCCGAACATATTTGCAAAATTTACGGACGTTACATCCAGATTACTCCTATTCTTCAAATTTTCTAGGACGATTGTAGTCCAAGAGTTGGGATAAGTAGGGTCGTTTTCAGTGGAATCAAGGCTAAACCCGCCAAAAGCTTTATTGGAGTACGAAGCCAGATCCAGCGGTCTTTAGTCTATAATCTCCCATGAATATTGGTAAGACCCTTCCCTCATTTCCCGATGGAGGTTTCTCCCCCTGTATTCAATGCTATCCAAACGGTTTATAACAGTATGGGAAGTAGGCCTACCTCTGCCCATCTTAATAGGGTTTCTGAGTTGCTATTTATGCCTGGTGACGTATTCTCTGATCTTTGATACTTGTGCATACTTCATAGATATTTGCACAGTCATCAACCCCCATTTAGACGTGTATACAAGTAGGAAACGGATATGAACAACGAGGTAGCCTGTACTACAATGATTCTTACCCAAAGATGATCAAATAGACCTGTCTAGTGCTTGATCATACAATTTGAGCGTGTGGTTATGTGATTGATGATATGGAGAAGATTCTTGAAGATTAAATAAGTTAGATATTATCCTACCATGCATGCTTAGCCGCTTGTATTTTTGCTACCAGATTACCGAAATCTGTCTGCTCTACGAAAAGCCACCAAAGATTTGTGACTGCGTTATATTTATCGTTATTTTGACTATTTTGGGATGAGAAAATGGTGATGGTAAGAACGATTATATTGTTTAGGCACTTCATATTAATTTCCTAATTTCTTACTTATATAAAATAACTTTGAAACGGTACATATATGAGAAATGGCTTGGCAACAAAATTGGCCCATATTTTCGTTTTTTGTGCTCTATATCAATTGGATGTAAAATTTCTCTCCATATAAAAAAACCTGGTTGCTTTAATATTCTAATATATGGAAGTTGACTCAGATGCCTTGTTTTTTAACTCTTTACAATTAAAGATACGAAACAGGAAATAACTCCAACCTAGAAAAATACTGGATATTTACTGAGAATACGGCGAAAAAATCGGCTACGTTGATCCGGCAGAACAAATAAGCTCCGGTGAGTATATGCATGCACGGTAGGCCCAACTGACTCAAATTTTATTAAATAGATTCTTGTTAATCAGTGATAATAATAATACTGAAAAGTCTTGTAATGCTAAATTTGTATCATAAAATCAGGACATACGCCACTAGTCGATGACAGATCCATTACCAAGGCGTGACTCTATCTCTTATTTGGAGACTGCTGACTAATCGTCAATTCATTCCTCCCTATAAGATGTGACAACAAAATTCTTCCCTATTGCCGGCTCCAGGCTAGTTCCGGAGTCATTTAAGACGACGGTAGCCATGGTCCAAGGGGAGGAGGGATGTGTTACAAACCAGATTTTAGCATATCAGTATTCAGAGATTTTTTCAGCTCCCTCCTCGAACTCTGATAAATGGCAAACCACTTGGGATCAGTCAGTTGTCTTCTTGAAGAGCAACTGCAACAGGTCCTACTAAAAATATATTACCCTTCATATTATTGGGATTCTCGGAAGGAACCGAGACGTGCTTCTGGACATACAATTTGACGTAAAATTTCAGGTTGTGAGGTTGACACAAATTCTCACAAAAGACAAAACAGTATAGAGGTAAATGAAAATCAACAGTTTCAATTGTTAGAAGTATGTTGTGTGAGGGCTTCGTACATTGATATTACTATTACGCATTGTTACCTAAACTTGAAGAAAGAGACAGAAAACTTAGTAGGTTGGTAAGGTAATGATGAAATGAAGGAAACAAATATGTAATAAAGATGACCTGTACATGAGTAGCAAAGTGAAAATACAGAAAAGGATTTAGCATTATGATGGTTTGACAATAACAATGCTACAGTAAACTATATGCATAGGAAGGGAAATAATGTGTGTATCTGTAGACATAAGACATTAAGATGGAAATGTTAAATGCCAGGATTAATGAAATGTAAAAAACCTTTAACCTAAAGTCTTCAAGGAAGGAGAGGAATGTAGGAAAAGAGAACATAATAACTTGAAATGCGACTACTGTAAACAAAGTGAAAGATGGAGTTTGCTTTCTTTTATGTTCACTCATAGGTGGCTTTCAGAAAAAAATGAGGGGGACAGTTTTACCATGGCAAAGAATCTAGAATACTTTTTAGTTTCAGGTATGAATTTAGCCCAACTAAAGGGATTTCTTTCTGAGGGTATCTTAAAATACATGTGATTACAAAGATGGGGACTATACTGAAAGATGATGTATCAATAAGTTCTCAACTGTTTATCTAATAAACAATTATCGTAAATGAAGAGTGCAGATAGTTATTGATATGCTCTCATATCTTCATATCACATAAAACATGAATCTCCATTTCGGTGTGTATATTGTAAGTAAGGATTATCAAACGTAAAAAAAATAAAAATAAAAATAAAAATAAATAAAATAAGGAGAGGACAATAAAAGCTAGGCAGTAAAGTTTGTAAATATTTAGCATGTTTTATTGCAAATAATGTGCTTCTTTACATTGCTTTACAAAATTTCCTATGCAAGCGTGAAACCAGGGCTACACTTGACATGTCAATCACATTTATATGGAACAAGATAAAACATTATTAGCCACATCCATGACCTCGACTGACTCACTTCTGCCTCGCTGAGACTTTGTGCCCCAGAAACTCATCACATGGCTCTTAATCATTCACCTTGCATCATATAGGCAATTTGGGTTTGAATCACCAAGGAAAGACGGAAAAAAAAGAAAAAAAAAAAAAGAGAAAGAAAAGAAAAGAAAAAAAAAAAAAAAAAAAAAAAAAAAATTTAACAAGCACATATACAACTTATTCAAAATGATTATTATAATTATATTAACCCATAGGAAACAGACTACAGATAGAACTCAAGAGGCCTCCTATATCTCCTCTCAGAAAAGCACCCCTTACAACAGGAAAGACATCAACACATCTACTTCCACTGCCAAATGCTGTCAACGGCTTCCACTACACTGACATTCATCTCAACTAAGAGGAAAATTTCTGGTCCACGATCGGTACGTACCGCCATTATAATCACCGAGATTGTCTTCTAAAAAATACCTAAAAAACAGACCTTCCGATCTATTCCCTTTAACACTTTCCTTTTTATTTTTTTTTCTCTCTCTCTTTTTATACATACAGACACTTTACAAGTTATCTCTCCTCTCCAGTAAAGACGAAAAGGAAAATTTATTATTAACAACCTTCATATGTAATCACCTTCAACAGGGTAAAGCTCATAGAACACTCACAGAATAAGCTAGTTATTAAATCCATCATTTATCTTAGTTGAGATCACTGTCAATCACTGTCAACTGATTTAGAATATGGTAGAACTCGTTATTTATCGGTTTATTTATTCTTAAAAAAATTGCTCTGCTCAGTGTTAAGTGGACTTTTAATCTATATACCCTTACTTGGTCACTAACATATGCAATGCCTATTTCTAAAAAAAAAAAAAAAAATAAATAAATAATAATAATAATAATTACTTAGGAAAATCTATTAATGCATTAAAAAAATAATAATAATAAATAATAATAAAAAAAATATCATCAACGGTAGTATCTTCGACTTTGCTTCAAATTTTGAGAGACTCCTTGCCATTATGATGTTCCTCGGTTAGCGAAGTCCTATAGAGCAAAATTCGAACGTGTTTGCAAGGGTTAGTACCACAGCATCTTCACCCAATGACTCCTCAGTGTTGCATGATCCTTCATACATCTGAGGACTACACTATAAAGCCATGAAATCCTGTACACTGCTATTCCCAGTGGATGGTGGGTATGTCTAGATATACCTGGATGTCAGTATGTGTCCACATGCATGGTAAAGGGTGCATTTGGAAATTGTATATTCAGTAACATATATTCTCTCACCTTGCAAGTTCGTCCTGTGACGTGCTCACCAGATTGCGAGCTAGCACTTTGGTTAACTCGCTTGATTATACATTTTCCTACCCACCCATAGATTACACATTCTGCACAAAAAGCTTTATATTCAGCAAATATTTAGATACAATCAACCAATGATAAAAAAAAAAATATATGCATGGAGTTGAATTCATAAAAAAATGTATAAAAAAGCTTTTCACAAGGTACAAGAAAGCATGCCTTAGTGGCAAGAAACCGAGATTTAAATATATAATAAATTTGACAAACTAAATATTTGGCAAACATCGTAGTACATAAATCCCCAGCAAGACTGTCTGCAGGCTGCTAAAGTACTCTCTTCATACCAAATCAACTACTTTTATACTTTAAAACATGCTGTAGCAACTCAAGACATAGTTCACATGTAGAAAAGAGACAAAATAAAATAGAGAAATAATCAAATTCTATCAAAAAATAATAAATACAATAACAACAAGAATGAGAATAATATTGATAAGAATAATCCTCTCCCACTGGTGTTCACCTGCCAAACTTAGGGACCAACAAGGATCTACCCCAAGTTGAATGGAAAAAAAAAACCCTACTTATCCTAAAGCTAATATGAGGTGTATTTTTCACACCAATCAATCACATCTCACACTTCGTAATGCAATAATCACTACTGGGTATCACTGACAGGGAGATAAGGCAGCCAATAAAGTTCTTTCTCTGTTAAAGTGTCTTCCAACCAGTTTATATGATATGAATATGGTTTCATGGCTTCAAAAAGAGAATAGTCTGACAGGCTGAGGTAAACTTTACAATTTTTTTCCCCCTTTTTCTCTAAAGGACGACCCAGTGAAATTTAAGATGGGACGTGTCCCTCAAAAAATGGAATTAAGACACATTTCTTCACTTCAGAACTACGAACATCTTAAGACGGCTAGACTGAAAGCAAAAAAGCTTTCTGCATATCATAGTACAATACATGGTATAGGTGTGTTGGTGCTTGCAATAAAAAAAATTATAAAAAGTGGCCAAATATGAAACTAAACAATAATAACGATGACAAAAGAGAAAAACTAGATCGAATACGATTACTTTTCCTAACGGTTCGTCCCAAACTGATAACACAACTGTTGTTTTGCAGCCATAATACCTTCCTATCAAACAATTTACAAACAACAAGTCAAGGTACCTCT
>BOPN01000063.1:209911-212411 GCA_017312705.2 Penaeus japonicus
CTTCACTTGAGAAACTTTTACTGCAGGAATTTTATAAAATGTAAAAATTACAACTGGAAATACCGAACATGGATTTATGACATGAAAATTCATTAGAAAACTGAAGTTCATTTTTGTACTTCAAATGAATATTTTTTTTTTCTCACCAGACAAAAACAGGATACAGAGGAAAAAGATAAAGAAGAGAAAAGAGAATCCAGAAAGAAAAATAATCAAAACAAAATAATCAATATGAACCTACAAGAAACCATAATTATAAGAATTAAACTTTCAACTAATGAATTACTAAAATCATATAGCTACCTCATCTGCAACACACTGATCACAATTAAACAGCTGACAATGACTGCTTTACTCTTGTCATGGCTATAATCTTTTCTTGGTCATATGTAACTAACACTTGAAAAAGGACCTACGCTTTATTTTCCTTTTCGTTTTTATTTTATCTTATTTAAAAAGATTTTTAAAAAATCAAATTCATAACAGCCCCTTCCATTAATGGCTAGTAAGATAAGCCTCTTAGGTCAACTGTGAAGAGCTAGAGTATTCCTTTGCTAAAACTTCTCCCCTACGTTTATCAAAATGCATCTTCAGTCTTTCTGTAAATGCTAAAAGGAAGCATTCATATTTCACTTAAAAATATCATTCAAGACTGCTAGGTCAGATCATTCAAAACACTAGTCCATACTCTTCTAAAATTAGTTATGAATAAATTAAGACAAAAATAGTACAAATGCAAAACTCATAAAGCAAACTCAGCAAATATCCTCTTGTTAGAAAGGTAATAAATAATGAACAAAATAAATAACAGTAATGAAAATAACAATATTAGGATACAAAAGATGCATACCTGTTATATCAATCCAAAAACTACTAAAGACACTCAAAGTAACATTCACATGTTATGTAGAGATGTATCGGGTAACCAAGACAGTATGTCGCTCTCCTACCGTCATGTACACCTACCTGTAAGAATGTTATGGAAGGCCGTCTCTACATTAGTGGAGTCAAGAGCGGAGGTCTCAATGAAGGACAGTCCCTCCTTTTCTGCGAATGCCTTGGCCTCTTCTGTGGGAACTGACCGCAGGTGACGCAAGTCAGATTTGTTACCTGCAAGAGGATGCGGGTTGATGAAATGCAATATAACAAATGGCCCTATTCCTATCAAGTAATACAAACTTTAAGTAGGTGAATACATGGTTAGGTTTTGAAACAATCTTTGTTCCTGTCTTTCATAACTCTGTGAAATCACTCCATGGCTAATCTTAAAAATATTTTTTTCCAGGACAAATACCAAATGTCAAATTAACAAAAGTCCAGAATCAAACAATCTCAACAATGCTGTAATTCATTAATATCAGACTGCATAGACCTTTCACTCAAATGAAATCCCTCACCAGCTGCAATATCTAAATCATAAAATAAATACAAAAACCTGCACATCTGGATAATCACTATCTCAAGCCTTTATTTGCCTAAAAACACTGACATGCTACCAACATAAAACTCCCTTTTAATTAACCCATTGTGGACAGGTGATATGACATACATGACAGGGATTTTGGATCACTGTGAATTTTTATTGTGCTATGAGTAAGGAATGAGAGAGGATAACTATTACATTCAATATTACTATAATTCATTTGATATTAAGCAAACCTTACATACAAATCTAGATGGTACCACTTTCTCCTAGCACTAGCAGGAGAGAGAGCCTTGAATGGCACTCATCCACAGTCTCTAGCTAGCACTATCTTTATAGAGCGATGGCACATAGCAAGATGCCGACCTCTTGCTCAAAAGTACCGCAGATGAAGGATGTGTAGGCAGAACTAGAAGAGGAAGGTGACTCATAACAATGCATTGCGTCCACAATGTGCCCGTGCCAATAAGACTGCTTTTTCCTGTGGCACTCACAGTCATAATCAAAAGTTTCCTTCCTCTTCCCTACCTTTACATGTTATCTTCACTGTAGATATGTTTTGTATTCGTGCATAACAGAACACAAATATGAAAAACTAAAGTTGCTTTTTGTACTCCCATTAAACATCAATACTTCTATCACACCAAGTATAAAGAAAATAATGAACTGATCTGGATCTTATAATTTTAGTCAACTGGAGCATTGACAGAGCCTGTCATATGACAAATATAAGTCTCTAAACACAATAAAACACACAAAAATGTCTCTAATTTTACAAGAATGACTGAAAGAGAGCAATGAGAGTCAAATTATGTTGCATGAAGTTGCCTTGCTCTAAAATAAAACAGGGCAAGCGAACTGTCTGTAATGGGTTAATCCAGAAATCCTGATAAACACTTCTATAACATTCCTGAGATACTCCCGAGCCGTCCCCTGCCCAAGATTACCCAATTAACTTACCAGGACAACTTAAGACTTACCTACAAGCATGATGACAATATTCTGATCTGCATGATCTCTGAGCTCTTTCAGCCAACGTTCTACATTAGTGTAAGTGAGTAGCTTGGCAATGTCATA
>BOPN01000063.1:217411-232411 GCA_017312705.2 Penaeus japonicus
ATGACACCCCTCCCCCCACCCACACACCTAATGAATAGCCAGAAGATACATAGAGCTATCATTTACCCATAGGTGAGAGCTAAGGAACTAAAAATCAAGCAGCTAAAAGTTTCATAATAATCTGCTTAAAAATCCAAGTTGTGGTATGAGTCCATAAAGTTATTTTTATGGATTAAAGCAAGTAATCAATGTAGTAATATTTTGAAGACATGTAAAAAAAAAATCTTGTCAAATCCCTGACATTACATAAAAAAAAGAGCTAATGAATTGCAATATGAAAAAAATGGTAATCTATTTGAAACTGTTTATGTTCTATGCAACTTGCAAGCTTGGTTGATGGAGAAAACAAGTATCTATATCACAGATTCAATATAATCATAATATTCTTTTCTTGGTTAGTAATTTCTCTGAATTATTCTAGTTTTATTAGGATATTTAAAATGTAAAAAAAAAAAAAAAGAGTACCTGATATTGCAATAAACCAAAATATCCAAGACAGAAATAATAAATGAACGTTGCATTCCATTGGCATTCCGCTGTAAGGGTAAGATCTAGTCCTTCCAGTGTTCTGTTTTAATATTTTGCACTCTTCAATATTACATTTACATGTTTCTGCAACTTTTCTCCTTATCCATAAAATATATGAGAGAAAAATGAAAAATAAATAAATAATATATATATATACTTGCATATTATAATATTAATGGTAAATATAAAGAATTAACAGCAGACCTCCTTACTTTGCCAGAATGTGTTCAAAACCTAAAGTTGCACAGTAGAAGTTACCGCAAGACGTGTTATGAAAGCAATATTGTCAACACCTTGCTAACTCTCTCATTGCCCCATTCCCAAATATTTTGCTAATATTTGCTTTTATCATGCATATATAAAAGTATTTTTCCTGCATAAGTGATAAGTATGGTATGCAAGGAAAATAAATGTCAGCAAAACAACTGTGAAATATAGTGTGTATAGGCAACAATACAAGGAAAAAACGAGTTTCAAACATGCATGAGAAAGTCAACAAAGTGAAGAGGCAACAGCGGCAAAGCACGGCTGTGCGGACCAACGATGTTTGAAACACAAAGGTGGCGTGAAAAGGCGGTATACCCATGGCTCCAACCACAGCCTTATTTTCTACTGCAAATAGTCGCAAACACCTGAACACATCCCTCCTCCCTCTGTTCCTGAACTTCAGCGAAGATTATAAACAAAGACTTGACACTTTATGATAGCTAGTAGGGTTCTACCAGATGTTACCATTAACTATAAGTTTATAAGCTTAACCCTATGATGACAGTGCGTCACACTTGTGTGACACAGCCAAACTCTCGATGCCGGGGCGTCATGCCAGTGTGACGATTTCAATGCAATATTGCAATCGCCCGGCATAGGGGTTTTCGCGTAGCGCGTGCCCTGTCGGGAAAGGGTTAATCCACTGATGTTACCACTATCTACAAAGTTTAAAAGTTTAATCTATTGCAATTAGCCAATCACTCTAGAAAACAGATGCATGGAAATTACCCTGTGCCCAACTGACCATACCCATATCACAGAGGGAGAGGCAGTTGCTGATGAGCTGTTGTTCACCCAATACAATTATTCAATCTGATACTAAAATTTACAGAATAATATAACTTATGTCAAATTAAGTCTGACTCACATAAAAGCTAATAAAGGGTTAAAATACTTTTCAGGCATTTCAAAAGATATGAGTTTATTTCCTCCTCCCAGCAAACATAACTTCCGTAAGACAATAATAAATTTCATACCTACAAAACTTTTTTTTTATCATCTATCTTTTCCTAACACGATAATATATCACACGAATGAGAATCTTTCTCCAGAGAACAAAGAAATCCTACACAAATTTTGTAGTTGCAGAAAACAAAAACATAAGTGATGATAGATATCACAAACCAACAAAGAGAGAGAGGGAGAGAGGGTGAGAGGGGGGGGGGGGGAAGGGGGAGAGAGAGAGAGAGAGAGAGAGAGAGAGAGAGAGAGAGAGAGAGAGAGAGAGAGAGAGAGAGAGAGAGAGAGAGAGAGAGAGAGAGAGAGAGAGAGAGAGAGAGAGAGAGAGAGAGAGAGAGAGAGAGAGAGAGAGAGAGAGAGAGAGAGAGAAACAATACAACAAATTCATTTGGTATTTTGTAAAAATACCTTCCTATCTATTTTTCTTAGTTACATTACACTTTAAATCTTTTCTGAATAAACAAATGTACTCTTTCCTCCTAACCCAAAATAGAAAGAAAGCCACATCCCCATAAAGAGCAATAAACACTATTCAAGTAAGTGTATAATCAAGTAAGGAAGATCACAAATTTCATAAAGGTCAATCTACCTTGACTAGATTTTCAATCATGAGGTCTTTTGTAACAACATCAGCAAGAACATGACTACAGGGGGCGTTAATTAGCTATATCCTAAACAAAAATCACCAGCAATGCATACATACTAGGAGCATGATAACAGACCATCTGCTAAAAAAAAGAAGATTCTAGTGCCCCTTGGACTATACTGCACAATTCTGTCCTTGTCCACAAGCATCTTTCAGCTACAGGCTTTTGAATCAAACCCTCCACTTATGAGGCTATTGATGCAGCATTGAGGAATAATATGGGTCTCTAGATCTACCAATGAAAAATTACTTTATGGACAAATAGTCCATGTACATCAATCAAGCATATTTAATAACATCAAGCTTCTACCTTGACATGAACCAAAAAATATTATAGATATAGATATTTCACCCCTTTAGAGCATAATAACACCCTCAAGTGGGTATTCGGATTTCTCCTTCACAAAGAATAACAAGACTCGTACGAGGACACGCCCGCCTGAAATTAGTGGACACCATGAAGGATCAGATCAAGTTAGCTGGTAACCAGGTCACATCATACCCCTTCCATTTATCAACCCAACCCTACCCCTTTCCTGCTCCCCCACTCAACTAATGATGTAATGTTATTTAGTGCCTAGCTGACTTTCATTACCAATCTGTACTTTGTAAATATCTATGTTACGTAACATGATCTGAAACTTTTCTTCTATGATATTTTCTGCACTGCCAAGATCAGCCAATTCAACATAGGGAAGACTTATGTTGGGCATTCACCCAACCTGAATAATAGAAGCTACTTATTCTAAGTGTGCATATGTGCCCTAAATAATGAGTAAACAAAGGCATCAACTTTATTTTTCTAATCATAAATGATGCTGCACACAAAAAAACTCCCAATTACAATTGTCACAATCAAAGCTAATCAAAGTTCTGGACTGAATCCCACCTAATATTGATCATAACAGAGAAAAAATAAATATCCGTCACTAAAATTGGGGAGGCTGCTGATATCATGTAACACTGATAACACAATATGCAGTAAACATTTAACCAATCCAGCAATAAATAATACATTAAGCAACCAACACTCCTTATTACAAAACTTAAATTATGATGATAATATCTACAAAGCTCTATAAAAGATAAGATCACCAATGCATTACACTTCATCTAAACGAATGGGACAATCTTACACAAGTTACAATACAAAATAACTTGTTCACAAATGGACTCTTCTCGAACTGTTAACAGTGTTCTAGAAAAAAAAAAAACCTTACTTTACCCTGAAGCAAATGTCTAATCAGAAACATTAAAATAACAGCTTTGCAGGATTAAAGGGCTTTGTGACTAAACTACCACTACCTTCAAATTCTGGTTAAAAGTTTCTATACGTGACAGATCACCAATATACCTGCAGCGGTAAATAAAGCATGAGTCTTGAATGCAAAAAGACATCACTACATTCCACTAAAATCCTTCATCAGTTGGGGATAAGATACCTATACCAGGTTATAGTTATATGCAAATATGTGCTCTCTAACAAACTGGAAATCAAGTTAAATATTATGGTGTTATACGTATTACTTATACTCTTCAATAGTCTTTTAGCAATTGACCAAACAAGCTTCACTGAACTGTACTGATAATATTTCTTCTCTTCCATAGGAGTCACAGAAAAAAAAACAATAATTAAATGAAAAACTTGACTGAATTCAAACTTTCTTTCTGGCCTTACAATATCAAAAGAGAAATCCTGAACCACATCCCCGTACGTTCCTTCCTCCATTTTAAAGATGATGTCACTGAACCTGCTCAAGAATGTATATATACCAAATTCCTCAAAATCCTCTGTAGGTTTTCAGATACTGGTGAGATAACTTAACAACACAAATCAAGGACTAAAAGGACTACATGGTGACAGTGATTTAATGCATGAACATGAGCTTAATATTGGACTTGGTGGGAGGGAAGTGACTCAGCTGTCTGCCATGACTGATGCAATGTATCTGCATTACACCACCTCATTGCAGGGATGCCTTGCCAAAGGGGTAATATTTCCTTCAACATTAAGTCCACACAACATGAAGAGGGTAAACAATCAACCAAAATTGGATCACTACAGGATATAAAATATTTAGGAATGTGTAATAAGATGCAAATTTCCTAATGGTCTTTATTCCTAATCCCTTCCAAGACTGGGACCATCTCCCATTCACATTTCAGCGACAGGATCACCTAGGCTTAAACCTCAAAACCGTCTCCGCCTGTCCTAATATCCTATCCTGTAACATAATGTCTGAAGATTGCCACAAAGAAGCCCTTTGGTTCATAAACGCAAATACAATGACCCAGAGATAAATCACCCGCTTTTGAGAGCTGCAAAAATGTTTAAAAGACATCCACAGTGGCTTTCAAATGAGGACTTTTTCCTTGTGCATATTTAAAATATTGTCAAAATCTACTGCAAAATTGTTTTAAGTCTCAATGGTATTCTAATGTCAAACCATCATCGTGGCTTCAGCATACCTATTCTGTTAACATAGTGCTTTGACTGGTTCCTCGTTTACCAATAGACTGCCAGGAATATCTACACGCTTCATCTTGCCAGGATATGCCCTGTGCTTTGTTAGCCATAGCCAGAGTGTCAAGAATGGGTAGATTAGTAGTGATTGCATGGGTGTGGTGTGTAGACTAGCGTCTTTTAAATATTCAGCGTTATTACATATTCCAGCCCTCAGCAGTTAGTTCCTGAATGATGAAGATTAAAAAATAAATGGAACATTCATGTAAGTTTATAAGCTCTCTCAGGGATCCTACTTTTCTCCATCTCCTCCTTTAAAACGAAGTTAAGAAACATCTCTGACAGCGTGTGTTTCTGGATAACGATAAGCCAATTGCATAATCCTCCTCCATTGCACAGCTTTAAGTCTATGATTCATCAGGAATCTTCATTCATTTCCAAAGAGGGAAGAGAAGCAAGATCAGATACTTCAGTGTAGGTATTGATGTACACACAAAGATTTTGATGTGTGGGTATTAAGGACATGATGCCAATTATATGATTGACAGGGCCCAAATTTGCAAAGATTCTATAATACCTAGTCCTCTTCATAGGTACTTTACATTTCAATTACTATTGCATGAGTAATCAATGAAGATATCCTCTTTCTGATCAATTGCAGAGATAGAACAACAGCAGTTGCCTTGATTCCTCAACCAATTGAAAAATTACCACAATCAAGAATGTCCCAGTTCACGAAAGAGAGATAGAGAGAAGAGAGAGAGAGAGAGAATGAGAACCACCACCCTTTGGAAATTCCTGAAATCATTCCGGAAAAACGTCCCGAAACTCGTAGCAGAAAAACAGCTCAGAATCACACAGCCTAATCCAAGCCTCCCTTAGATACGTAGAGAGGAAGAGAGGGAAAGAATTCAGATCTTTAAGCCACTCGCCAAGAGGAAGAGGAGGAAGAGGGAGGGAGGAGGAGGAGGAGGAGGCAAGAGTACCGAAAACGAGCGAGGAGAGACACAAGAGGAGGATGACTCGACTCGACCCTCCACCTCAATTCCCACCCTTGAGCCCTTAAAAACCCCCCTAAAAGACCTAATTTCCCCCCGAATTAAGAGCCTAAAAGAGATCCCTTTGGCTTGATAGCCGCCCCTCGTATCCCTCGACGGCGGGGGACCGGTGCTACTACAGGAAATAAATCCATTAGTACATGACGTGTCCACCATCACTTGACTATGACGTCGATCAGCTGATTTGTGTCAACTCAGGAGTGGGTGGATGGAATACGCCTTTTCTCCGCCTTTCACCGCTTTCACACTCCTTCCACGCGTACACATGGGGGATATTTTACTCACCTTTGAATAAATAGTCATACTCGTCGTCCCTGTTCCCCATCCTTCACGGGTCAAATTTATCAAAAAAGGTAAACAAATGGAGTTCGCCTTGTAAAACCACTGAAACGAGAAAAACAAAACGGCTTATCACAAATTCTCCGTCACCATGAAATAGTTGAGTATGTAACAGATCATTAACTATAATTTCCGCCTCGCTATGAGCTAAGATGTCGCGGAAAAACAGCGATATCACAGCGGGATCGAGCTCACAGTAAACTAAGATGGCGAACCGTTACGCCTCTCGTTCTGCGCAGACAACTCGTCCCGTTCTGCGCAGCCACTGTCGACTCGCCACGGGGGTTCCGATCCCTTTCCGGCCTCCTGGCGAGAGGTTCGGATCCCTTTTCAAACTCTCTTTAAAAGGATCCGATCCCGCTCCCGCCTCCTTCTAAGGGGATCCGATGACTGACTCATCCCACCGCCCGGCCGGACAGGTTCGGAGTCTATTCTCCCGAGAAAATACTTGATTTCTATGGGACTTTGGGAAAGAATTTGCGATTTTGGGGATTATTTCCGCCTGTTTTCGGAAAAAAAATGTTAGGGATATAAGTAATTTCGAGATATCAAGCTCTCACTGTCTAATAGGACATTCTTGTTTGGAATGTAGAACTTCTAACATAACTCTTATTCGATGTTGATTAAGTATGCACACAGTAAATATTAATTAGATAAGAGGAGGAATACGTGTACTTTAGTAACCAAGACGTCACAAGCAGCAACGTGTCCGATCTGACGACATTATTTGAAGAGTCACGCCATAAACCGATGTACATTTTCTTTCTTTCTCTCTCTCTCTCTGTCTGCCTCTCTCTCTCTCTCTCTCTCTCTCTCTCTCTCTCTCTCTCTCTCTCTCTCTCTCTCTCTCTCTCTCTCTCTCTCTCTCTCTCTCTCTCTCTCTCTCTCTCTCTCTCTCTCTCTCTCTCTCTCTCCCCCCTTCTCTCTCTCTCTCTCTCTCTCTCTCTCTCTCTCTCTCTCTCTCTCTCTCTCTCTCTCTCTCTCTCTCTCTCTCTCTCTCTCTCTCTCTCTCTTCTCCCCCCCCCACCTCTCTCTCTCCCCCTCCTCTCTCTATCTCTCTCTGTCTCTCTCTTTCCTTCCCCCACCTCTCTCTCTCTCTCCCTCTCTCTCTCTCTCTCTCTCTCTCTCTCTCTCTCTCTCTCTCTCTCTCTCTCTCTCTCTCTCTCTCTCTCTCTCTCCCCTTCTCCCCCCCTCCCCCTCCCCTCTCTCTCTCTCTCTCTCTCTCTCTCTCTCTCTCTCTCTCTCTCTCTCTCTCTCTCTCTCTCTCTCTCTCTCTCTCTCTCTCTCTCTCTCTCTCTCTCTCTCTCTCTCTCTCTCTCTCTCTCTCTCTCTCTCTCTCTCTCTGTCTGCCTCTCTCTCTCTCTCTCTCTCTCTCTCTCTCTCTCTCTCTCTCTCTCTCTCTCTCTCTCTCTCTCTCTCTCTCTCTCTCTCTCTCTCTCTCTCCCTCTCTCTCTCTCTCTCTCTCTCTCTCTCTCTCTCTCTCTGTCTGCCTCTCTCTCTCTCTCTCTCTCTCTCTCTCTCTCTCTCTCTCTCTCTCTCTCTCTCTCTCTCTCTCTCTCTCTCTGGCTTCCCCCCTCTCTCTCTCTCCTCACCCCCTCCTCTTTCTCTCTCTCCTTCTCCGCATCTCTCTCTCTCTCTCTCTCTCTCTCTCTCTCTCTCTCTCTCTCTCTCTCTCTCTCTCTCTCTCTCTCTCTCTCTCTCTCTCTCTCTCTCTCTCTCTCTCTCTCTCTCTCTCTCTCTCTCTCTCTCTCTCTCTCTCTCTCTCTCTCTCTCTTTTAAAAGTATCCCTTATTCCCCCAAATGAATTAAGTTCACCTAAAGACAAGAATACGTGGACCATGGAATTTCCTAAGAGTCATTTCATTACGATGTTATCTCTACTGTATCTTTTGCCATCGCCAATAATAGCCATCATTTTAGATAAGATTTCTTTTTTCTTTTTTTTCTTTCTTTTTTTTTTTTTTTTTGAGTTACGCCCATCCGGTCCTCACACCATAACCCAAACGACCTGTATCACTACTTAATCAATTGCATCCCTGTTTCAATCATGATTATATATTAAAATACTAACACGGAAATGCATTAATTCTACCAATTCACGATGTAAATTGGAAGAAAAATTGGTAGAGAATCGCCTCTTTAATCAAGTGATAAGGGACTAAACCTCCCATCACGTGACGCTATGTGATAAGAGTAAAAATCAAAGACATTTTCAATAATTGTTTCAATAATTATCAATTCTGGTATTGATGATAAAGATTATTTTGCTTCTGATAATGCTAATGTTAAGGGAGATAATAATAACATTTGATATTATAATGATGATAATTATATTTATTTTTTTCGTTATTCTTATTATTAGCTTTGTCATAATTGGTAATGGTATTAATAATTATATGTTTCATTATTAAATTACCTTCATCCTCATCATAGTAGCAATAATGATGATGATGATGATTATCATGATCAGCAATGTCAGTGTTGACTCAAGATTAACATTATCATTATTATGATAATTATCATCCTTACTATTATTATCAGTGCTACAGCTAATATTTTATCATTATTAGCGTTATTATCACTGTTATGATTATACTATTGTTATCATCATCGTCATCATTATTATCATTATCATCATTGTTATCATTAATACTATGATATCTAAAATCATTATTATTGTAATCTTGACATCATTATCATTATCATTACTATATATTCTTTATTACTATTATCATTAGTGTTGTTATCATCATCATTATGATAATAATAATAATAATTATCATAATTATTATTGTTATCATTAACATTATATCATTATCACTGGTATTATCATTATAAATAATATTGTCATCATTATCGTTATTATCATTAATATTATTGTTATCATTATCATTTATATTTTTCATAATCATTATTATCCTTACCACTATTGTAAATATTATCCTCATCAAAATTAATATCAGCATAATTCTAAAGATAATGATAATGAGGATGATTTTGATTATAATGATACTCACATTAATAGTAGTAATAACAACCATGATGATAGTAATAATGATAATGACAACGATAGTAATTATAACGTCTTTGGTAATAATGAAAATATTAGTGCTTGCTGATGCTACAATAACATTGATAATAAAAGTTAATGATAGTGTTACTGATAAGGATATTAGCAATGATAAAAAACAAGATTAATTATCATAATCAGAATAATTATTATCATTATCATTCTTATCATCGCCATTATATTTTTTATCACTATCTCATCACTACAATTTTATTATCATCATCAATCATTGTCTTTAAGATCATCATTATCATTATTTTTATTATTATTATAGATATAAATACCATCATTATCATCATCATTAATATCACCCTCATCATCATCATCATCACCGTAATCATCACCATCATCATCATCATCCTCACCACAACCGTCACTATCACCATAACCATCATCACCATCATATTTGCACCACAAGACCTTCGTATGAAGAATGTTCGGAGAAAATGTAACTTAAAATCACCATTAAATCACATAGGTAGTTATAACCATGAAATATGTCTGTGTGTAGACATTTCTCAGTATATGCACGGATAAACTGTAAGTATGTTCAAATATTTGATATACTAATTCTGTTCATTTATGGTATGAAAAATGGACGGATTATATAAGCATATACAACCTACATATCTATACCGCAGGTACGATTAAATTCGTATCAAATACATACCCACGTACACACACACGCACACACACACACACACACACACACACACACACACACTCACACTCACACATACACACACAATCACACCCACACACACACACAATCACCCCCCCCCCCCACACACACAATCACACCCACACCCACACAATCACACACACACACCCACACCCACACCCACCCATCCACACACAATCACACCCACACCCCATACCCACACAATCACACCCACACACACCCACCCATCCACACACACCCACCCACACACACACATACACACCCACCCACACCCACACACAAACACAAACACCCCCCCCCCCCCACACACACACACAGTCACAAGTTACAAAGAAATGTAATTTTTTGACTGTGACATCCGCCTCCTCTGATTGAAAACCGGAAATCGAAAGTTACTTTGTTCTGATATACCGCGCTCATAAACAAAAAGATGATAGCAGAACAAATGTGAACTTTAAAAAACACTTCTCTTTGATATACTCATTAGAAGGGATTCACATTTATTGCATGGTTTCAATGCATGTTTATTTTCGATGGGGAATATTTGCCACGGGAGAAAGGCAACAGTGGAGAGTGATCAAATATTGACACTTGCAAAAGAGTATATGGATGAAAAGCACATGAATTAAGAAGAAGAAAAAAAAAAAAAAAACGTAAATTTATATTAAAAAAAATTATTCAAGTCATAATCGGGTCAGATTCTCCTATAAACAAATATGAAATGTAGATTGCAAAGTTAATAGCGTAACTCTTTTCAAAATGATTTTTTTTATATTTGTAAATATAATATCGAATGAAGAACTAAACTTCTTTTTATTATATCTTTTATATAGAGCAGATGTATATCATTTGTTTTTTGTTTTTTGTGTTGTTGTAATGTAATGTATATCTGCTGTTCCGGATTCGCTGAATAAATTATTGAACGTATTGAAAATCGGATTAATGCATCAGTGGCTGTATTAAATACCCGTATCATAATGATGTGCCCAATCACGGGATATTGTTTTAAAAGCCAGCAATAACAAATATGTTTTGTGTATATAATTTCTACATTTCTGTTTTCGGTTCAGTTTCGAGTCACAGTTCATGGTAGATATATACGAATTATTGTTATCAAAATATCCAAAAGGTAGTTTAACATTAAACGTTAAATATCATACATGGTTTACAGTATATTGTTGTTATGTCTTTGCCTCTCTCTCTCAATCTATCTCTGTCTCTCTCTATCTCTTTCTCTCTCTATCTTTTTCTCACTTTCTGTCTCTCTCTCTCTTTTTCTCTATTTCTCACTCTCTTTCTCTTTCTTTCTCTCTTTCTCATTCTTTCTCTCTCTCTCTCTCTCTCTCTCTCACTCTCCTTCTCTCTCTCTCTCCCCCCCTTTCCATCACCGTCAACATTTCATCAACTCGACCCCTGTTTATGAACCTACACTTGCAAGACGTAAATTTCTGCAACGTAAAAATACCATCCTAATACTGTGCACGCGATCATATCTTTAGTACATCTGAGTCAAGGTCGGGGGTTACGAACACATTTTTTTTTCGTTTTTTTTTTACCATATAAAAGATCCGTTGTTTGATGAG
Source organism: Penaeus japonicus (assembly GCA_017312705.2). Lineage (NCBI taxonomy): Eukaryota > Metazoa > Arthropoda > Malacostraca > Decapoda > Penaeidae > Penaeus > Penaeus japonicus. The sequence goes on from BOPN01000063.1 coordinate 229,009, forward strand.
GAATTTTTCTTTCTCTCTACATAGTTTAAGCAGAACTGAAGTATCTCCATAGCTATATCTTGTCTCGGTGTGAACATGAAAAGAAAAAAAAAGAAAAAAAAATGCGCCCGTTTGTGATAAAGACGAATCTATTTACGTATATTTGTTTACGTTCGTTTGCATATATTTCATCCCGTCAATATAATTCATCGTATGAGTATTAAAATTTAAATACTGTATGTTCAGTATGCATCTATGTCACGCATTTACATGCCCGGAAACAAAAGTTTTCACGAATAATAATTATTATTTGAGGGATACAAATACAGCGCATTTGTCAACGGGGGAATTTATGTAGTTTGATTATAGATTAAACAATGTTAAAATAATCATTAGGTAAACGGATGTGAATTGTTTTCATTGAATAATTTTTTTCAGGAGATAATATTTGTATTAATTAATAGAAGTTGTATGGGACATAAAACATGCTATGGGTTACCTCTTTGTTTTGTTATTAATTTTATAATTCATCTGTTATGTCTATTTCTTTATTTATCATGATTATCAGTTTTATCAATCTCCCCGTTATATTTATTATCATAATTATTTTCATATATTGTCAACATTATTAAGAGCATTTTGTTGTTAGTAGCATCTTCATTATAACAAGTAATATGAATATTGATAAGATAAGAACAATTATCATGACAACCATCATTGATATGATAATGATAATTACCATTACTGTCATCATGATTATCATACGCGTTCCACATCACAAATTGAGGTCACCATTTTCCCTCTCTACTCACCACTACTCCCTAATCCCAAGACTTTCTGTTAAGTATACAGAATCCCCCTTGACTATTAATGACTTTGTGTGGTTACATCTCAATGACTTCCTTGTGATAGCATGAGCTCTTGAAGTAGCTCTCAGATTATATATTTTTCTAAGAACCCACGTGAGAATGAGAGAGAGAGAGAGAGAGAGAGAGAGAGAGAGAGAGAGAGAGAGAGAGAGAGAGAGAGAGAGAGAGAGAGAGAGAGAGAGAGAGAGAGAGAGAGAGAGAGAGAGAGAGAGAGAGAGAGAGAGAGAGAGAGAGAGAGAGAGAGAGAGAGAGAGAGAGAGAGAGAGAGAGAGAGAAAAAGAAATAGATGTTGTTTTCCCCTATTCGATGCAAAGTTAATCAAATTCATTGAAATGAATAAATAAGTATATTTCTTTTACTAATCGTTGCGAAAAATAGATTTTAACACGAGGAGAAACAAAATACTTAAACAACCTTACAAAACCTTTAGAGTTTTCGACCCTAAGAACAAGAAGAGCTAAGAATTCCTACGTCCTTAAGAGCTAAGAATTTCCTACGTCCTTGATTCCTTAGCTTGAAACCCTCATTAGCTTAAACATCCTTGCGGACAATAACATCATGAAATTCAATCATATTCTCTTATTCATAGTCTTAGCCAACTAGACATCCTGTTTATCCTGCCGAGGGAAATGAAGCCTCACTCATATTTTACATTCTAATACCGTGTGGACTTGAGACTCCTTTTGTGTTTTATTCCACACATGAACTGCTCTTTGTCAGAAATAGCGCGGTTAGATCGTTCGATGGTTTATAAGCATTTTTAAAAATAGTTTTCAGTCTTCTTATTTTTCTTTCTTTCTTTTTTTTATAGTTTTCAGTTCTTATTTTTCTTTCTTTCTTTCTTTTATATAGTTTTCAGTTCTTATTTTTCTTTCTTTCTTTCTTTTATATAGTTTTCAGTTCTTATTTTTCTTTCTTTCTTTCTTTTATATAGTTTTCAGTCTTCTTATTTTTCTTTCTTTCTTTCTTTTATATAGTTTTCAGTTCTTATTTTTCTTTCTTTCTTTCTTTTATATAGTTTTCAGTTCTTATTTTTCTTTTTCTTTCTTTTTTATAGTTTTCAGTTCTTATTTTTCTTTCTTTCTTTTTTATAGTTTTCAGTTCTTATTTTTCTTTCTTTCTTTCTTTTTTATAGTTTTCAGTCTTCTTGCGTGTGGTCGGGTACACGATCTGTCTATTTGCTGATATATCTGTATGATTTATCTCATTAGATTGCGATAATTATATCCATTCAGTTACTGTGTTGGTTTGTCTTTCTTTACAGGAAACCCACTTCCTTTTGAGATGAAGTGATTGTCCCTTTTTTATAGGTCGACATGGCGGAGATTATATTTTGTTTGTATTTAACGTATTTTTGAAATTAATCCATTCCAAATCATAAAGACTAGTGCTTTTAGTATTTCCATTGTTCAAAATTCAGTGTTTTTTTAGGAATACAATATTGTTTTTTACGTCTGTATCCCCTAAATCTCTCGTTAACTCTGGAAGGTTTTGCAATTTTGCATCATGATTCTTTTCGTTCAACGATTGTGCATTCTTTTTGCAATACGGTTGTCCCACTTACAGTTATTTTCCTTCTTACTTAACCATATCTACTCATCCATCTCATCTAGAACCCGACCTTTTATCCAGAAAATCCAATACACCTACAAAGAAAGAAAAAAGAAAAAAAAAACTAGCATTCGATAAATAAATTTCCCCTCAAAGATGACAAATAGAATCTCTCACCAGCGCCAAGTTATCTCATCTAGAACCTGTCCTTTTATCCAGAAAATCCAATACACCTAGAAAGAAAAAACAAAACAAAACAAAAAAACTAGCATTCGATAAATAAATTTCCCCTCAAAGATGACAAATGGAACCTCTCACCAGCGCCAAGTTTTCGTCTAGGATCTGCTCACCTGCTAGTCTCCCTCCTCAAGGGCATCAAATTACTCCATCCTGTTCTAGCGGATGGTATTTCGGAAAATGTTTATATTCGTGTCTTTTATTATAATCTTTGATATTCTTAGCGTTATTCTCGTGGTGTATGTTAGCTTATTATCCCCCCGATGGAGGTTATATTCATACTTATTTCGTACTTCATGGGGGAATGAATATAACATGCATGTATTCAAATTAATGGGAGGAAAGTGTGAGACTAAAGGGAAGTATATATTTAGGAGGCTACGTGATGTGTGTTCCTTATAAGGGATCAAACGACTGTTTATGAATAATGGATATAAAAAAACGGCCCACGAAAGGTGTTTGCCAATCATAACAAACGTCCATGTAAACAGAACGCAGATTTCAAAAAAAAAAAAAAAAACTGCTTTTGTTTTCCGATAATATTCAGATTGTTTACTTGTTAAAGTTACTGCGTAAATGTGATTTCCTTACTAAGTTTTATTTAGTGTAACACGGATAATTCTCACTATCCGACCCCCCCCCACCTTCAGTCTCACCATCTATATAAAATGTATATTCAACAACATTGTTCTGCAATGGATCAACCGTTAAGCAATATAAGCACGTGGTTAAGCTAGGGGGCTTGAGTCACTAGAGAGTGCCGGCAC
>BOPN01000063.1:254911-257411 GCA_017312705.2 Penaeus japonicus
ATAATGATTTTACCAGCTATCAACCACTAAATACTCATACATTCACACACACACACACACACACAAAAAAAAAAAAAAAAAAAACAAAATCTATGATGTAAATACAAGCTTCTGTGTCTCATTAAAAACACTGTCATCAACTTTGATCAGCTGGTCAGTCAAACAATCAGAGTATTTGATATATATATATATATACATACACACACACACACACACACACACACACACACACACAAACACACACACACACAAACACACACACACACAAACAAAAACACACACACAGATACATAGATAGATATAGACAAATAACCCCTACACAAATTTCCACTCTTCACCTAAACTGTGAAAGACAAAAGAGAAAAAATCTCACTCCATTTTCATCTTTAAGCCCAACGTTCGACTTTTACAATCAATGAAACGGAAGTACTTGTAGCAGGACACAGGCGAGCTCCTACAGGGAACCATCGACCGGTATGACTTGTACTCGTCCCCCCCTACCTCTACCCCCCTTTACCCCTTCTTCAGCCCCCCTACCCTCCTCTACCCCTTCTTCAGCCCCCCCTACCCTCCTCTACCCCTTCTTCAGCCCCCCCTACCCTCCTCTACCCCTTCTTCAGCCCCCCCTACCCTCCTCTACCCCTTCTTCAGCCCTCCCCCCTACCCTCCTCTACCCCTTCCCCCCTACCCCCATCTACCCCTTATTCAGCCCCCCCCACCCTACCCTCCTCAACCCCTTCTTCAGCCCCCCCCCTCCCCGACTCTCCCTACTTCCCCTCTCGTTTCTTAACCCTAATTTTGTTTATTCAATATGTCATTATTAATTATCAGTATGTTATTATTAGTTATTAAATGTCATTATTATTCGTTTTGTTTGTATGATTCTTATACTTTCTGATTCTTGCACTTTGATGTTTTTTTTTTAAAGATTTATTTTGCTTTGATTCTCACATATTTTTTTGTCTTTGATATTCTGTTTTCTTTGAATCTGTCTTTCTCCCTCCATTCTCTCTTGTTCAATTGTTGCATTTCATTTTCTCCTTTATCTTTGATTATCTCTTTTTCCTTTCTTTCTCTATGTCATTTTTCCTTTCTTCTTATCGTCTCTGATTCTCTCGGTTTCATCTGATTCTCTCTTTCTCCCTCGTTTCTCTCATTCCCCTCTTCCTTCTTTATTACCGGTTCTTCCTTTTCCCCTCGGATCATCTTGACTTATTCACATAATTATCCTTCTGTCTCTCTGACCCTCTTTCTTAACGAGTTCCCATTAGCGATTTGCCATTTAAGGCATTTGTTCCCGTCTTTCCAATTAAACATCCATATTAAATTATTGTTTTTTGAAAGTAACTTTTCTCCAGTTACAGAATATTGTGCCTTTTTTTCTTATTATGAACAATGTCTATTCTAACATCATTACATTCCAAAAGAAACCGCAACATTTTTTTCAATAAAATAATTTAATTCAAAGGCAACATACATAAAAAAAAATAAAAAAAAAATAATGATTTTACCAGCTATCAACCACTAAATACTCATACATTCACACACACACACACACACACAAAAAAAAAAAAAAAAAATCAAAATCTATGATGTAAATACAAGCTTCTGTGTCTCATTGTAACACTGTCATCAACTTTGATCAGCTGGTCAGTCAAACAATCAGAGTATTTGTTTAGCGTATATGGAAATCGGATGAAAGTTGTTGAAACTGTTCGTTCAATTCTCGTAGCTTGATAGCTTCGATCCCAGGATAAATTTGATGATACTTTAATGAAGGGTAGCTTAATTAGAATGTAAATCAGGACATCTTGGTATCTCGTTAAGACTCAAGCTTTCAAGTTTGATCCAAGTCGTAGTGGTAACTTGATGTATGACCTTGACCTTTGACCTATTTATCTTTGTTAGTACGCCTGAGAGTGAGAGAGAGAGAGAGAGAGAGAGAGAGAGAGAGAGAGAGAGAGAGAGAGAGAGAGAGAGAGAGAGAGAGAGAGAGAGAGAGAGAGAGAGAGAGAGCGAGAGAGAGCGAGAGAGAGAGAGAGAGAGAGAGAGAGAGAGAGAGAGAGAGAGAGAGAGAGATAGATAGATAGATAGAGAGAGAGAGAGAGAGAGAGAGAGAAAGAGATAGAGAGAAAGAGAGATAGAGATAGAGATAAAGGTCCTGACACGGCACTCAAAGAAGACCTGTCTTTTCCAGACACTTTTGATCTCGTCGCCAAATTTCCTCACCGAGACAGCCAGAGATACTCGCAGCTTTAAAAGCTTTCCTTGTCACAACTTAAGATGATATAATGACCAAACACACCACGTCATTATAATTAAGGAAATCACAATGCAATTAGTATTACTTATGTTTGCAAACTTTCTTCGACCTTGCAAAGAAGGGATATTTCGTTTGTTGAGCGCATTAGGATAATAGTGTAAGGATAATTAGGATAAGTGTAATTAGATCCAAGAATAATGTATAGAGCTCTCTTCTGTAATGTTCAGAAACATTACA
>BOPN01000063.1:264911-272411 GCA_017312705.2 Penaeus japonicus
TACAGCATTAAATACGATAGATCAGTGAGTTTCAGCTGACGATACGAAGTGGCAATATTCAGTCCAGAAGCTAGTTGATAGGCGTTACCTCCTCGCACAATATGTTGCACAGATTTCACTATTACGACTCGTGTTAAGGCCTTAATATGTCCACCTCACCTTCACCATCAGTATATTCCCATATTCTCGTATATGGTGAAGAGAACTTTAATAAGACAGTCGCTATTTTTTTAATATTTTACAACAGGAGAGTGCGTGAGAATCATTTCTCAAAATCGCCCATATCGAAGCGTATATTTATCTAGTTTATAATAAAACATTACAATAATCACATATCTCAAAAACTGTTAAATTTGAAAAAAAAAAAAACATTCTGTCTATGCCCTCACAGAAACACTTACAGTTTACCTATTTCTGTGAATACGTCTGTATGTGTGTCTGTACGAGTGTACGTATACATGAATATAAATCTGTGTATAGTCACATCTCATTGTTCCCAAAGACAGCCCGCCCACAATAAGCCACGTCCTCCAGCCCGCCCACAATAAGCCACGCCCTCCAGCCCGCCCACAATAAGCCACGCCCTCCATCCGCCTTTATAAATGTAATTAGAGACTTCCCACCACTGCCTCCTTGCTAATACCTTTAAATATTAATACTTCATCTGTCGTTCATCTTATCAAGTTTTGAATTAGAATGGCATCAGCCGCACTTTATTTTTTTATAGTGAAAGTTTATTTACGTAGGGCATCCTTTAGTTATAGTGTAGGTCTATATGTGATTTAATTTTTATTATGACTTACATGTTTAGAAAATTGAAGGTAGCGATCTGATTTTTGTGTTTATATAAAAAATGAAAAGTCGAGGTTTGTGATTGCATTTTCATGTGTGTTTTTGTTGTTCTGTATTTCATCTTTAGTGTTTCTTATTGATTCAAAAGTACATGTCTTGTACTTGCTCATAATCATTTCCCTACTTTTTGCTACGTTCTCATAAAGGATTTTGTGTTCAATATATGCACGTATATATATATATATATATATATATATATATATATATATATATATATATATATATATATATATATATATATATATATATATATATATATATATACATATATATATATATATATATATATATATATATATATATATATATATATATATATATATATATATATATATATATATATAGCGAGTTATAGAGTTATATAGAGAGAGAGAGATGAGAGAGAGAGAGAGAGAGAGAGAGAGAGAGAGAGGGAGAGAGAGAGAGAGAGAGAGAGAGAGAGAGAGGGAGAGAGAGAGAGAGAGAGAGAGAGATATATATATATATATATATATATATATATATATATATATATATATATATACATATATATACATATATATATATATATATGTGTGTGTGTGTGTGTGTGTGTGTGTGTGTGTGTGTGTGTGTGCGTGCCCGCGCGCGTGCGTATGTGTGTATCCAAAAGATTTTACCTTGAACACCAGCACAGCTTAACCCTGTTTTTTACTCTACTTCGTTTTTCTAACCATCGCTTGGTCATGTAAAAAGCTCTCTTTCTCCCGTCTCTTTTTCTCCTTCCTTGCTTCATCATTATCTCCGCAAGGATTCTTAAAGCCTAGTGTTACACTCACCCTACCATTACACCCTTCTTCCTGATGAGTGACCTGACTCGGCGAATTAGAGTGCCGAATTGGCGAATTTGTTCAAAGGGAAACAATGTGGTGAATATAAAAAAAAAATAAGTATGAAAATTCGCTATCATGAATATGAAATTCGCTCACTATTATATACAGTAACACACACACAAACATATATATATATATATATATATATATATATATATATATATATATATAGATAGATAGATAGATAGATAGATAGATAGATAGATAGATAGATATATAGATAGATAGACAGATAGATAGATAGGTATTGATAGATAGACAGATAGATATAGATATAGATATAGCACAGGATATAGATATATATATAGGACAGGGGAACGGCCAGGACAGGACAGGACAGGGGAAGGGCCAGGACAGGGGAAGGGCCAGGACAGGACAGGGGAACGGCCAGGACAGGGGAAGGGCCAGGAAAGGGGAAGGGCCAGGACAGAGGAAGGGCCAGGACAGGGGAAGGGCCAGGACAGGGAAACGGCTAGGACAGGGGAAAGGCCAGGACAGGGGAATGGCTAGGACAGGGGAACGGCCAGGACAGGGGAAGGGCCAGGATAGGACAGGGGGGACGGCCAGTGATAGGGAAACGGTTTGTGGACAGGAATGGACAGGACAGGGGAAACATTGCATGGTAGACAGGGAACGCCAGGACAGGGGAACGGCCAGGACAGTGGAATGGACAGGACAGGGGAACGGCCAGGACAGTGGAATGGACAGGACAGGGGAACGGCCAGGACAGAGCCTGCCAGGACAGGGAAACGGCCAGGGACAGGGAATGGACAGACAGGGGGAACGGCCAGGACAGGGGAACGGGCCAGGACAGTGGGAATGATGACAGGGGAACAACCAGACAGTGGAATGGGACGTATTATCAGGGAAGACCAGGACAGGGGAAGGGCCAGACAGGACAGGGAAGACGCTGAGGGACAGGAAACCAGTCACATGGGGACAGTGGCACATCACCAGGACAGGTGGGAAGGCCAGAGATGCAAGAGTCCATTGCACAGTGGGGAAACTGGCCAGGACAGTGGAATGCAGACAGCAGGTGGAAGGCTGGGAGACAGGGGAACGGCCAGACAGGGAATGGACAGGACAGGGGGAACGCCAGGGACAGGGAAACGGCCAGACAGGGAATGGGATAGACAGGGGAACGGGGCTGGTGGTACAGTGGAATGGACAGGACAGGGGAACGGCCAGGACAGGGGAAGGCTGGGCCAGAGGATCACGGTGACAGGGGAACGGCTTGAGGGGGAATGAACAGGACAGGGGAAGGGCCAGGACAGGGGGGGCCAGGACAGGACAGGGGAAGGGCCAGGACAGGGGAAGGGCCAGGACAGGGGAACGGCCAGGACAGGGGAAGGGCCAGGACAGGACAGGGGAACGGCCAGGACAGGACAGGGGGACGGCCAGGACAGGGGAACGGCCAGGACAGGGGAATGGACAGGACAGGGGAAGGGCCAGGACAGGGGAAGGGCCAGGACAGGGGAACGGCCAGGACAGGGGAAGGGCCAGGACAGGACAGGGGAAACGCCAGGGACAGGACAGGGGGACGGCCAGGACAGGGTCCACAGGACAGGGGAATGGACAGGAGGTAGAAGGGCCAGACAGGGAATGCACAGACAGGGGAATGGACAGGACAGGGGAACGTCAGACAGGGGAATGGACAGACAGGGGAAGGGCCAGGACAGGGGAACGGCCAGGACAGGACAGAGGAAGGGCCAGGATAGAGGAACGGCCAGGACAGGGGAACGGCCAGGACAGGGGAACGGCCAGGACAGGACAGGGGAACGGCCAGGACAGGGGAACGGCCAGGACAGGACAGGGGAACGGCCAGGACAGGGGAACGGCCAGGACAGAGGAATGGACAGGACAGGGGAACCGCCAGGACAGGGACAGGGGAACGGCACAGGACAGGGTGGGAACGAAGCTTAGACGGTGGGGACAGGGAACGGCTTGTACAGGGGAACGGCCAGGACAGGGGAACGGCCAGGACAGGGAACGGCCAGGACAGGGGAACGTTTTCAGGACAGGGAACTAGGTCAGAATATGGACAGGGAAACGGGGCCAGGACAGGGAAGGGCTAGACAGGGAACGGCCAGGACAGGGGAAGGGCCAGGACAGGGGAAGGGCCAGGGTTATAGGGAAGGCTGGTGGACAGGACAGGGGAACGGCCAGGTTAGGAAGGGCCAGGACAGGGAAATGGCCAGGTTTAGGTGTGTGTGCGTCAGAAGCAGGGGAATGGACAGGACAGGGAAGGGCCAGGACAGGGAAGGGCCAGGGACAGGGAAGGGCCAGGACAGGGGAAGGGCCAGGACAGGGAATGGACAGGACAGTGGGAATGGCCAGGACAGGGAAGGGCCAGGACAGGGGAAGGCCAGGACAGGGAATGGGACAGGACAGGGGAAACGGCCAGGACAGGGGAAGTGCCAGGACAAGGGAAGGGGCCAGGACAGGACAGGGGAAACGGCCAGGACAAGGGAAGGGTGGGCCAGGACAGGACAGGGGAAACGGCCAGGACAGGGGAATGGACAGGAGCAGGTGGGAAACGTGCTTGCACAGACAGGGGAAACTGGGTTAGGGACAGGGAATGGACAGGGACAGGGGGAAACGGGCCAGACAGACAGGGGAAACGGCCAGGACAAGGGAAGGGCCAGGGACAGGACAGGGGAACGGCCAGGACAGGGGAATGGACAGGACAGGGGAACGGCCAGGACAAGGGAAGGGCCAGGACAGGACAGGGGAACGGCCAGGACAGGACAGGGGAACGGCCAGGACAGGGGAATGGACAGGACAGGGGAACGGCCAGGACAGGACAGGGGAACGGCCAGGACAGGGGAATGGCCAGGACAGAGGAAGGGCCAGGACAGGGGAAGGGCCAGGACAGGACAGGGGAACGGCCAGGACAGGACAGGGGAACGGCCAGGACAGGGGAATGGCCAGGACAGAGGAAGGGCCAGGACACAGGTGTGGGCCAGGGACAGGGAAACTGGTCAGGGACAGGGGAAAGGCCAGGACAGTGACAGGGAAGGGCCAGAACAGGTAAGGCCAGGCAGGGGAAGGCTGGTGAGAGGGAATGGACAGACAGGAAATGCTTTCAGGACAGGGGAAGGGCCAGGACAGGGGAAGGGCCAGGACAGGGGAAGGGCCAGGACAGGGGAACGGCCAGGACAGGGGAACGGCCAGGACAGGGGAACGGCCAGGACAGGGGAACGGCCAGGACAGGGGAATGGCCAGGACAGGGGAAGGGCCAGGACAGGGGAATGGACAGGACAGGGGAATGGCCAGGACAGGGGAAGGCTGCACAGGGGAATGGACAGGACAGGGAAGGCCAGGAATAGAAAAGCCAGGACAGGGGGAACGGCTTAGGACAGGGAAACGGCCAGGGACAGGGGAACGGGGCCAGAGAATAGGGAAAGGCCAGGACAGAAAGGGGCTAGGACAGGGAATGGCCAGGACAGGGGAAGGGCCAGGACAGGGGAATGGACAGGACAGGGGAACGGCCAGGACAGGGGAAGGGCCAGGACAGGGGAAGGGCCAGGACAGGGAAGGGCTGTAGGACAGGGGAAGGGCCATGGTACTAGGAAGGGCCTTTATTGGTGTGGGAAGGGCTTAGGGACAGGGGAACGAATAAGCCAGGGACAGGGGAAGGGCCAGGACAGGGGAACGGCCAGGACAGGGGAAGGGCCAGTACAGACAGGGAAGGGCCAGGGTTATACAGGGGGACGGGGCCAGGACAAGGAAGGGCCAGGACAGGGAAGGCCAGGACAGGGGAATGGCCAGGACAGGGGAACGGCCAGACAGGGTGGTTCTGAAGCCAGGACAGGGTCTGCCGAGACAGGAACGGCCAGGGTTGGTGGGAAAACGGCCAGGACAGGGAACGGGCCAGGACAGGGGGACTGGCCAGGACAGTGGAATGGACAGGAGTAGGGGAACGGCCAGACAGGGGAAACTACAGGTAGGGGAACGGCCAGGACAGGGGAATGGCTGACAGCGGGCCAGGGGGAACGGCCAGACAGGGGGTGAAATGGTTAGGGATGGGGGAACGGTTCAGGACAGGGGAATGGCCAGGACAGGACAGGGGAACGGCCAGGACAGGGGAACGGCCAGGACAGGGGAACGGCCAGGACAGGGGAATGGCCAGGACAGGACAGGGGAACGGCCAGGACAGGGGAATGGCCAGGACAGGGGAACGGCCAGGACAGTAGAACGGCCAGGACAGGGGAATGGCCAGGACAGGGGAACGGCCAGGACAGTGGAACGGCCAGGACAGGGGAACGGCCTCATCCCTTTTTTTCTCATGGCAAGTTTGACCAAGTTACCCTAGCTACGACTTCCTTGGTCGTCCCACAGGCCCCCTCCACGCAGGGTCGTCTCTGATGACGGCCATCGTCTTCACCTTCTCCATTTCAATTTCGAGTTCTTGTACAGAAAATAACTACACCAACACGTCCTTAAAGATATGACATAAAATAAAACGTGCTATTGGATCTTGTAATATGAATATAACAGAGCTTTGTAATGTGAGTGTGATGTATTTTCACGACCTGTAGATGTTGAAATGTCTGACGACCAATGATAGTTGGAATGCATATTGAATCGATACTATCTGCGTTTTCTCAATTAAAAAAGAAACTATATCTTCCTCAAATTGATAGGCATTATATATAGATAAGACCTTTAAAAACGCAAAAAGAGGGGGATAAAGTACTGCCTCACGCTCTTGCAATGTAATGCTTGGTGTAACCTAGGTGTGCGGTCCTCTGTCTTATATTAATTTCAACCCTGCACTGATATTTATATTCCTTAAATGTCCTTGTTTCAGTCGGTATTATTAAGATCCATTAAATTGTATGAGAAAATTGTAAAGATTTTTTTTTTTTTTTTTTGCTAACTTGAGTCAGCTTATCTATGTGGCTGGAGACACCTGTAATTATCTTACGAGGTCGGTTAATTTAGGTGTTTTTTATTGGTATTACGAGATGCAAAGTATAATTATATGACTTGCTTTACTCATGTTTTATGATGCAGACACAACCACGTAACAAAAATTCAAAATTCAGCAAAAAATTCATGACAACAATTACGTAAGACTGCTTCATTAGGAAAGAACTCTATTGTTCCTTCATTACTCAATAAAAGGAGAAATAAACTTAAAAATAAAAATCTGGTATGATCAACAGCTTAAAAAGGAGACATATTGAGAAACAGATATTAATTATTATTACAAGAAAGGGTTGCGTGAATTAAACAAAATGGCTATTTACTGACAAACAAACCCAATAACTGCGAATGTCTTATCTTGCTATTCTATACCAAAGATGTATCAAGTGGAGCTACTTCTATTGAAATATTGCAAAAAACTGACAGTGAACCATGACATGGGAGTTAACTTGTCATTGATTTTCGCAAATTAAAGTCACTAATCATTCGTGCTTTTAGTTACAGGAATTCAATTTTGTTTCCGCGCAAAATTTAACCAAGTTAACCTTATACACGTCCGAGGGGGGATATATGATTAAGAGAGGAAATTGATCAATATTTGATACCAAAATGAATTACATAAAGCACGTATCTATGCGAAATTCGAGAGTTATCGTATGCCTATGGAAATTATCGTACACTAGGAATATCGAGAATGGCATGGGCGCATCCGAGAGATTTTGGTATCGTAAAAAAATATCCTTAAAACCATAAACCATACCCACAACGAGAAGACACAAAGTCAAACATATCATCAATCCTATATAGAAAAAAGAGAATCCTAACTTACCCCCCTAAGAAAAAGAAATTACCATCCTAATAACGA
>BOPN01000063.1:297411-299911 GCA_017312705.2 Penaeus japonicus
GCAAAGGAAAACGACAGAATAAAAGGTATTGTCAAACGGCCATTGAAACCATATAAATCTATAATCAAAATATGGAATGTAAGACAAATCTAGTCACATATATATATCATGTATAGGAAGTATCTCATAAACAACAGATTTGTGCAGATGAGTAAAATTTCACAAAGGGAGATATTTCACAATTTTAATTCTACAAACTTCTAACACAGACAGAACTCAAATGCATAATTAAGATTAAAGAAATGAACACCAGACTCCTTCCTATCACATTAACGAACAAATGAACACATAATTTATTAAGAATAATCCCTGTCTGTAAAACCCACGAGTGCCATAAAAATGCACCCTACTATTCTTTACTCATCTTAAAGAATTGATACCAAGAATAGGAACAAAGTCTACTTAGATATAAAAAAAAAAGTCATTCGGATAAATATTAAAAGTCTCATCTAAAAAAAAAAGTAAAAAACTCGGTAAATTTGGATAAAGACGCAACCAAACCTCTAGGCACGACACGATATTTTTTCTGGTAGTTTTCGTTCTGTTTTGTACAGTTTCGCTACTTATTTCCATCGGAAACCTTTCGTTGTTGAGTTACACCCCCCCCCCCCCCTCCCTCCCCACACGCGCGCCACCGTCGATACGGAACTAACGAATTCTGGCGCGAAATTTAAAGGGCTTTTTGCGTAATCAAAACCCAACCCATAAACCTAACCTAACCTAACCTAGTTTTGGGGTTTGTTCTAGATACGGGGGCTTTGCCCCCCCCCCTGACCCCCCCCACTTTTATACTGCGTGGCCGGTAACTTTTCAAAACGAACGTCCACCACCGACCACGGAACTGACCGATTTTTGGTCTGCCCTAGCCCCCCCTTATTGGTCTGGACCCCCCCTTATTTAACCACTGCGTGGCAGGTTCACTTTCAATGACCGATTTTAGCCTGCCCTAGCCAAAGGCACTTCGTAGCATCTGACTTTTATCTTCGAATGTTACCACTTCTTACCTTAATTGAGGCGTGTGAAGGGCCGGGTTGTAATTCACAGTTTTTGCACTCCATTTCCATTGGCAGAGCACCATGGTCACGTAATCATTTCAGTGATGCAGCGTTATCTTTATAAAAAAAAACCATGATGAATTCCCACGGAGTGTACCTACGTCTTGCACACAATGTAGCCATCTCGAAACTGATTTTGAAATTCAAGCAAAGACCCAGACTCTATGTTCAATTGTCTGTGATTGGTCGATCATTTTGTCGGTTAGACCTATTGTTTCCCTATTGGTGCTATTATTATCACGTGACAGTATTGCCGCCTATCGATACTTTTTTGCATTTCCGCGGGGGAGGTTGGCGCATGCGCAGAGCCGATATTTTTCAGTCAGATGTTTGTTAAGACGGTGGAATCATCTCTCCCGTTAATCGTTTTTAATTATTTTCAAAATAATATATCTCGGTTATTTTTCGTTTCCAGAAGAAAAGAGCTTTTATGGGTTACGTCATAATTAAAGCTACGTCATGCCCAAAGGTTTGTTTTTTCGCTACGTGTGGTTGCGTCTTTATCCAACAATACCAAAAACTCGCGAGATTAAAAATTAAATATTTATCCCAGGAATTTCTCGTATTAATAGACAATAACAAGCCATCCTATTACACTTACTTGCTCTACTTAAGTATTTCGCCATAATGAATCAATCTTGGACTCCTTCTACACAACAGGAAGAGAATAATTGAAGTGGAAGGAGAGACTCTGACGGAAAGTTGGATATTTACATTTGAAAACAATAACACGACAGATGTTCGAAAAATACCGAGTGGTTACCGCATTCAAATTGGATTTCTTATTTTGCGCGTGTTTCTTTGATTATTTTGAAGAGGGAGGGTATTCAGTGATGAAAACGATGATATGTGTGTATTTTTATGTATATTCTTTGATACTGATATAAATTTGTGGTGGTAAAATCACAGGAATTGGATATAATTTTGTACACAGGACAAAAGCATATTTCCTTTACGAAAATCTCCGATTCTTTGTCGCTTTAAGATGGAATATTACGTATTCATACTTGTTTTGCTGAGTTTTTCTTTGTGTATTATGTGATAAAGGAAATCAAGGAAATAATATATTACAGATGTGAAATTTGAACACACATACACATGCACACGCGCACACACACACACACACACACGTTTATCCACACACATACACATGCACATACAGACACATTCACGTGCGCGCGCGCACACACACACACACACACACACACACACACACACACACACACACACACACACACACACACACACACACACACACACACACACACACACACACACTCCAAAACCCTTATATAACCTATACAAGACCTGCACCATCAAAACAACCACAAGAAGCGAGGATTGTGTCGGCACAAGAAAATCACCCAAAGATCCATCTGAGAATATCCGGTGATCATCTTTGCGGAGAGCGATGCCTCTGCAAACTCTATTCATTCGTCCCTTCG
>BOPN01000063.1:314911-317411 GCA_017312705.2 Penaeus japonicus
GGCGTGCTGGCGGTAGTGGTGCCTGTGCCTGTTTCTGCTTGCTTGGTTCTCGCAGCAGGAACACTCGATCGAGCGCGCTCACTCTGGACGGAAGTCAGAAATAAAGTGCTTTTATTTACCGAAAGAAAGAAAGAAAAGAAAATAGAAAAAAAAAGAATTAGGCGGCGCGAAACTAGTTGATCATCGCGGGAGTGAGAAAGTAAGTGTGTGCTTCCAATGATGACCTTTTCGGTTTCTCGTATGGTATACTTACTTACTTACTTACTTTTGATATACTTACCTGCACGAAAGAACGGGTTTTCAGGGAACGTGCGTGGCGAGTCTTAACGGATTTCGTGATAAAGTAACAGTAATTATTCAGATACTCGCAGCGTGGACCACAAGCTACAGAGACTTTGCTTAATGTCTTTTGCGTGAGCATTAACATCGTGTGAATTGTAACTTAGTGTGGATAGGGGTTTAGGTTAACAAATAGGACACCGAGAACGTAATGTGCACAATTAATTCCCTAATCTAGATGTCCTAATTATGTGAACTGTGAAATTGGTGAGGATGAAATTGGGTTAACACATTTTAACACATGGAAATTGGGTTTCGTAACAACTACACTTTTTTTTTTGTTCATGTTGTCTGAAATGTACTATTACGAATACATAATAATATGTATTACTTATTTCCTTCGCTGTCGCTCTCTTTCTCTCTCTCTTACATGCACAGGTATATTTAATAGGCCTACACTTATTGCTTTGTTCTATTAAACTTTTCCTTCTTTCGCTCTCTATGTTATGATAGCACGAAGGGATAATGTATAATGTGTATGTGATGATCATGATGGTAATTTGATGATGATTATGATAATGGTGATGATAATGATGATTATTTTGACCATTATCATCTTCATCTTCAACACCATTATTACTATCGTCATTATTGCAATTATTACAATTATCCTTAGTATTGCCATTATTATTATGATTACGTTTTTATTGTTATTGTTGTTGTATCATTATCATTATCATCAGTGCTATTATCATTATCATCTTTATGTTGTTATTATCATTGTTGTTATTACTATCATTGTCGTTATCTTTATCGTCGTTATTCTTATTACTGTTATTGTTATTATCCTTATCATTATCATTATTATCATCATTATTATGTTTATTGTTACTGTTATAATAAAAATAATAATAATAATGATAATAACTACTATCATTATCATTAACTTCTTCTTAGCATTATTATCATCATCATTATTGATTACCATTATCTATTATAGTTTCATTACTATCACTATTATCATAATCATCATTATTCTTATCATCTTTCTTACAATTATCACCATCATTCCATTGTTATTGTTTTATTATTATTATTATTGTTATTATCACAACTATTACCATAAATATCATCATTACCCTTCTCTTCTTCCTCCATCTCATCATCATCATCATTACTACCATCATCATTATCCTCATCACCATCATCATCATTACTATCACTATCATCATCATGCTAAGTACTGTTATCATTGTTATCATCGTCTTTATTATCACCATCGTTCTATTACGATGATAATGATGACATTTATGATAACAATAACAAAAAATGAGCAAAAATACAGTGATAATAACACATAACAAATACCCGGACCTAAAAAAAAAAAAAAAAAAAAAATACCACGGTGATAACAATGGCGACAGTTGTGATATGACGTAATCATAATGGCGTTTCGCATCGCTTTCAATCTCATTAATCTTACCATCGTCTTTCATACTACGAATATCATTACAATGAACCGTTTCTGATCTTAATTATCGTTATAGAATTAACCGCGTTGCATTTTCCTGTGTCATGCTGTCATGCGCATTTCCGGGGTTCCGTTATTCTCACGGTGTTTCAGTGGCCGTCTTTGTGGTGTCAGGAAAGTTCTTCCTTAATGCACATCGTCATGCATGCTTGCTTGTCGAGTCAGACACGCACATGCACGTGTATAGCGGAAGGGCGTGTATACTCATACATATGCACGCACATACACATGCACGCACACACACACACACACGCACGCACGCACACACATGCACGCACGCACACACATGCACACACGCACACGCACACACACACACGCACGAACACAAACACACGCATGATATTTACTCTAAAATCTGTTCTCTTGATTTCAAATTCTTGCACTTAGGAAATATAATTATTTCAAAATATATATAACAAAATGAAAGTATAGCTTTTAGCGGATTTTTTTTTTTCGAAAGAGGAATAATCTCTCTTAGCATGTATATATTTTTTAGATATACATATTTTTTCCTGTAAAATAAATGGTTGCATAGAATTGATCATATATATACACTGAAACACAATCGTACACACACAACCACAAACACACACACACACATACATACACAAACAATCACATAAACACACACACACACAAACACACACAAACACACACACACACTCACACACACACACACACACACTCTCA
>BOPN01000063.1:319911-324911 GCA_017312705.2 Penaeus japonicus
AAGGTTGTATATCCTGCGATTATTTATAGGACATTGTGTATTGTGTTTTGTGTATTTGATACTGCGATAGGACGTTGTATAGATTATGTAATGCTTTAGGTAAATAAAGACTGGGATAGGCTATTGAATGTAACTATTTACGTGTGCTATGGTTTACGATTATGACTGTGCTATATTTACTAATTACTGATTTTCTTGTTTGGTTTATGGAGTAATCTCTCTGCGAGTATATTTGGGAGTATGTTTACAAAAAAAAGAAAAAAGAAAAAAAGAATGTGATGCATATTTTGAAATCGCATTGACATTGTCTGTTTAAGTTGAAAAAAACAACAACAACAAACAAACGAAGAAATAACATAAATCAAAGATGTAATTTTGATTTGTTATAATTTTAATTTGTTATATGTATCATTAGGTTTTGGTATTTGGTTTTTGCGTTTACTCGTTTATCATAGTTTTTTTGTGCCTTTTGTATTTTTGTATCATCCTTTTTCCGTAACATTTTTATGCTGAATTTATATATATTTACGGACAAATGTGCGTGTGTATGTTTTTTTTTTTTTTTTTTTTTTTTTTTTTTTTTTTTTTTTTTGCTCGTCGGTAACAAGAACCTGAAATATGTTTCCTAATTAACCTCTGTTTTTCTAGAATTTTCAACTTTCATTATCAAGCTTTAGGCCAGTGATGCATTTACCTGTGAGCTTGTGTTCGTATCTTTTCTTTTGAAATCAAGGTCAGGAATGCCTCATGCGTGTAATGGATTTTGTGAGATTGGTTTGGAAATGTCATTCTGAAATATTTTCTCACTTTGTCGTTCTCTAAAGTAAATGCTTGTATTCTTTTTCTGTTGCGAATATTTATGGATGAAAACAATGTATATATGTATATATATATATATATATATATATATATATATATATATATATATATATATATATATATATATATATATATATAGTATATCACAGAGAGAGAGAGAGAGAGAGAGAGAGAGAGAGAGAGAGAGAGAGAAGGAGAGGGAGAGAGAGAGGGAGAGGGAGAGGGAGAGAGAGAGGGAGAGAGAGAGAGAGAGAGAGAGAGAGAGAGAGAGAGAGAGAGAGAGAGAGAGAGAGAGAGAGAGAGAGAGAGAGAGAGAGAGAGAGAGAGAGAGAGAGAGACAGAGAGAGAAAGAGAGAAAGAGAGAGAGAGAGAGAGAGAGAGAGAGAGAGAGAAAGAAAGAAAGAGAGAGAGAGAAAGAATAATAAGCAGTTAAATAAATGGAGACAGCTACAAACATACTGTACATAAATATTTCACACACTATTGAAATATTCACTATCGCCCCTTGCGTATACATCTCTCACAAATCAAGGAAAAATATTTGGCAAATGTAAGATGACAAGATAAAAGGTGAACACTAAATTTGCCGTGAAGTATAACAAATGGACTATTCTCTTTTATCGTGTATATCGCCGTTGTCTGAAATAACTTCACACTCCCATCTTATAGTCTTACATAATGCATATATTCGGATTATATACCATTACATACTGGAGATACTGTAGTTATTCATAATAGAATTCCAAATTCAGATTTGATTTTCCACGTCGAAGTGCGGGCAACACAGAGTGGCTGCGCGCTCATTTAAAGTGCACAGTCAAGATTACGAGAGATAGGATGTGAAAAGGAAATAGCAGATTGTAACAGTGTATATTGTGAGTAGAAAGACTGCGAGAGAAAAGGTGAGTGAATAAAATAGATTGAAAAGAGAAAGAATAGGGTGGAATAAAGCATAAACAAGAGCAGGAATGCATACATGCATCTTGAAGAAGATAGATAGATAGATAGATAGATAGATAGAAAGAGAGAGGGCAAGAGAGAGGGCAAGAGAGAGGGCAAGAGAGAGAGCAAGAGAGAGAGCAAGAGAGAGAGCAAGAGAGAGAGCAAGAGAGAGAGCAAGAGAGAGAGCAAGAGAGAGAGCAAGAGAGAGAGCAAGAGAGAGAGCAAGAGAGAGAGCAAGAGAGAGAGCAAGAGAGAGAGAGAGAGAGAGAGAGAGAGAGAGAGAGAGAGAGAGAGAGAGAGAGAGAGAGAGAGAGAGAGAGAGAGAGAGAGAGAGAGAGAGAGAGAGAGAGAGAGAGAGAGAGAGAGAGAGAGAGAGAGAGAGAGAGAGAGAGAGAGAGAGAGAGAGAGAGAGAGAGAGAGAGAATGCAATGGAACACTCAATATTTTTTTCCATGTGTATACTTGTTTGTTTTGGAAGTTGTTGTTTATTTCTTTTTTTTCTTTTATCAAATAAAA
Source organism: Penaeus japonicus (assembly GCA_017312705.2). Classification (NCBI taxonomy): domain Eukaryota; kingdom Metazoa; phylum Arthropoda; class Malacostraca; order Decapoda; family Penaeidae; genus Penaeus; species Penaeus japonicus. Next base: position 322,189 of record BOPN01000063.1, read on the forward strand.
GTTTGAAAGAAAGAATGGAAATCAGTTGATTAATGTCGCTGTTGTAGGAATAAAACATAAAAATCAAACTTTCCCCAAGACATAAACTTCACAACACTTCATTAAACTTGATTTTGTTCAGGAGAAAGGCTAACTGTTTATCAAGCTCAGCTGTTTATCAAGCTCTCGAATAGTTGCCTCCATAAAAATAATATATTATACGTTTGAGTGTAGTTTGAGTTTTGCTGAAATTCCCCACAAGACAAGTTACTGTTAAGTGCACTTAGGTGGCCTCTCCACTTGGGCCTCGACTGTCAGAAAGGCACGGAGATAATCCAGAAAGGGAATATGCATAACACAAGCATCTAGGCATGTTTGCGAAAGTGGAAACTGCGTAGTGATTGGTGGGTTAAGTGTAAACCTGCATACATCAGCTGGTGTTCAAGGCTGGTTAAAGTCACCGAGTGAGGGGAGAGTGAGGGGAGAGTGAGGGGAGAGTGAGGGGAAAGTGAGGGGAAAGTGAGGGGAGAGTGAGGGGAGAGTGAGGGGAGAGTGAGGGGAGAGTGAGGGGAGAGTGAGGGGATAGTGAGGGGAGAGTGAGGGGAGAGTGAGGGGAGGTAGTGTAAGGCAGGTGCTGTCGGGACTTCGATGTGGGAGACGGTAGGAAGTTCCGGAGTGAAATAGAAATATTTACAGGATATTTACGCAATGATACAGTGAAGTTATACTACTACTGATAATACTTGAACAAAAAAAATAAATCTTCCTTTTCGCCAGAAGATGATAAAAAAAATAACTCTTAAGGAGATAAAAACACAGCAGCTAATTCCACTCGGGTCCTCCCTCTCCGAAATACCCTGGGCAGGCACGGACGCAATGGTATGCATTGTCTAAATTGCACCGTGCATTCCCAACGGAGGGCGCGAGAGGAACGGCTCTAGGAGGCCCCATCAACTCCGACGTTTAATATTTTCCTTCCCGTTTCTTGAAGAATGCCTCCTCCAAGAACAAGCATTTAAAAGCGGAGGGTTAATGGACTCTCCTAGGAGGCTCCTTCTCGGCGCTGGAAGGCCCCGGATGTTACTCAAGGACGAGGGTGGCGCTGAGCCTTATGGGGCCGAGGAGGACCTTTTTTTTTTTTTGGTCTCTTTGTGGTCGAGGAGGCTGAGGTCCGGCCGCTTTGCCGAGGGCCTCGCCAGGGCCTCCTTCGGCTATTGATTTGTTCGTTTCCGGGCCCGTTAGCGGAGCGCGACCCGGGATGCGGAGACGCGGCGAGGCGAGACGAGCTTCTGATCGCGGATTAATTCTTGTTGCTTTTCCGGTCGATGTGGAGGTGGGATTGCTGGTTAGTAGGACACATGTGTAGATGTATATATTATATATATATATATATATATATATATATATATATATATATATATATATATATATATATATATATATATATATATATATATATATATATATATATATATATTTATATATATATATGTATATATATATATATGTATATATACATACATACATACATATATATATATATATATATATATATATATATATATATATATATATATATATATATATATATATTACTATACTGGCGAGGTAAACCCTTGGATAGCAAACAAGAATCAGGAGTAGGTTTCTTAGTTCACAAGCGACTTGAAAAGAATGTTAGGGAATTCTATAGTGTGAGCGAAAGAGTAGTTTCTGTAATACTGAAACTAAACAACAGATATAGCCTAAAAATTATCCAAGTGTACGCTCCTACCAGCAGTCACAGTGATGAGGAGATAGAGAGCTTCTATGAAGATGTGCAAGCAGCTATCGATAGAGCAAAAACCCATTTTACCGTGATTATGGGGGATTTTAATGCCAAGATAGGAATAAGGGAAGATGGAGAATTATCGGTTGGGAAACATGGAATAGGCACCAGAAATGAGAGAGGGCAAAGATTGATAGAATTCGCCGAAGCTCGATCTCTTAAAATTATGAATACATTCTTTGAAAAGAGAACCGGGAGGAAATGGACATGGAAATCACCATCCGGCATTAAAAACGAAATTGACTTCATAATCACCAATAGGCGTGACATCGTACAAGACGTAACCGTTATCAATAAAGTAAATGTCGGTAGCGACCATAGACTGGTCAGGAGTAGAGTTAAGTTACAGCTAAGAAGGGAACGAAACAAGCTCATACAAAAAGCCTCCCATAATCTAACCAACATCAAGACTAGGGCGACGGAATTCAGTATCAACATCTGAAACAAATACTCAGCTCTCGAAGAAGATCTTTGACATAGACCAAATGAACGACCAATTCAGTGAGATATTAATGGAAGCTGCACTTGAAATTAGGTAAGACGAAAAAGAAAGGTTCAGTAAGCTTTTGGTAGAGACGAAAGAGCTTATGAAACAGCGTAGGGAAATGAAAATAACATCAATCAGAGACAAGATAGAATCAACAGAGCTGACGATAAACAAGAAGAAGAAAGAGGATGTACGCAAATTTAACATACGAAAAATAAACGAAGCTCTGCTTGCTGGCACCAGCCTTAAGGCAACAAAGAGGAGGCTCGGAACAGGGAAAAACCAAATGTATGCAGTAAAGAAACCCAACGGAGAGGCGACATACAATAAAAATGAAATTATCAAAGTAATAGAAGACTTCTATCGCAATCTATACCACTCAAACGACCAACCACATACGGAGACAAACACAACAATTGGAGATGTTCC
>BOPN01000063.1:329911-332411 GCA_017312705.2 Penaeus japonicus
GATGCTTTTCCGAGGATGCACACATCTGCTTGAATTACATTCCGGATGCTGCCTGTGCGCGCTGCGGCCACATATTACTAATCAGGAAACGTATTTCCAACAAGACTAGGCAGCCACTAGGCTTGTAAAGATGACCAAAACGTATTGCAGGAATTGAATTTCGTTGCTGACAAAACGTAGAGGATAGTAAATAGTTTTTATTTTTATTTATTTTTTAATTATTTTATTTTTTATATTTTATTTATTTTTAACGAATTCCCCGTGCAATTAGGAATGTCCGAGACTGAGAAACTGCAAGGAAAGAAGGCTCATATATCTCATTGTCTCTCTCTCCCCTCCAATATTCTATTACGTCCAGATCATTAATTAAGATAATGGACTTAATTCTAAAGGTATTTCACTACGCACGTAGTAAGGAATGAGGTAAAGAATTTGCAATGGAATTTCTGTGCAATTATATTATATGAAGTTAAGGATTAGAAATTTAATTGCCGATATAACTTGTCTTCGAACCTTTTACATAAGATATGAATTAGCGTCCACATGATATGTGCTAACTCAAAATGACTTTCTGATGGATATTTTTTTTTAATAAGAAAGTAATGGTGATTTAAACATTATTTGAACATGATATGAACTCCAGATACTAACCAATGCTCAATATACCATTTACAAAAACAAATGGAATAACAACATGCATTTTGTTCATGTTGTTTTTGTTGTCTAGATGGGGTACAGACTCCCCTATGGACCAGGATGAATTATCAAGTACATCCTATGTTACCATGTTCCTTCCTTAGGGAATAAAGACAATGATTCTTGATTACAGACCTCTAATAAAACAGATGAGTCATCAGAGGACACTATCGCCTCTTGGAATATTGTCCTTTCGTCAGGGAGTTTGTAGGTTTGTGTTAGATACATTAACGACAGATGTAGGTAAGTGATAGGTTTTCATCGTAGAGTAATTGTTTTTAGAATTATTTTGATTACGAATGATTAACCCGAAATAAGTGTGCAGTGAATAGCCATCACGTTCGAGTATCGTTCACTAATGTGCTGTCGTTAAGGTGGATACAAAACAAATATAAATATGAATTCATACTGAAGATATCCTTGCCGATAAAGCGATATGAAAACAAGTAGGAGAACAAGGCAGATATTGGGAGGAAAACATTCGATGAATAGACCATGTTATGCTCTCGATATGAAAAGGAATTGATAGACGAAGCCAACCGTCTTACAGCTGATTTTATATTACTTATTTTTAGAGTATACACATAAATATCCTTCCATGCCTTGCAACCATACTTCAAACTTGCGAGAAACAAAAAAAACTTTGCAACTTACACTTTCAAAAACAAACAAACAAACCGTGACTTGCATCTTGGAGAAGGAAAAGTTGGGAATGCCAGCGTATTGCAGAACATGTATGTAGATTATTATAGCTCCCAGTATCCCGGCGGTTGCACCTGAGGGAACGCAATATGCAGTTCTGAGGACTCCTGGTACTTAGCGTCATCCGACTTGTAACAGTAAAAATTCATGGAGATATTAGAGCGAAATAAATGTCACAAACCACTCGCTAATATCCTTCCGGGGCATTCGTTCTCGCTAGCTTCCGTTGCTAACCTGTCTCTGTGGTGGTGAGATGCTCTTGTATTCTCACACGTATGACAAAGCGTCATAAATAATGTGAAAATTAAATTTGAAAGTTACCAAGGACATATTAATATATCTTTTTGTATGATTCTTTTTCGTTCTGAGGATGTAATAAAGGCGATGAAGGTTACGTAACTTATTTCAAGAGGATGTTCTTCACGGAGACGCGATGTGGAGGGCTCTTAGATGTGGTGTTCCCTATGTGATAAGGGAAGCCCTCGACTCACCACAGCCTCTCTAGCACGTAGAAGGACATCTCTGGCATGATGCCCTCGTTGTGAAATCCATATTACGGAGTAGAGGCATAGCATGAAAACTCGTTAGAATTCTACTACTTTAATGATTATGGTAACAAACGAGCCACGACTAAATGTGTGGTTTGAGATTAATGATATCATTGTTTTTCGAAGTCAGGCCAATTTTTTGCCGTCATATAATGAAATGTGGCTACTGTTTCCCTTAGAGTTATGTCCTGAATTATATCGGCAATTCCATTAAGGTTTGAAATGTGAATATTGTTTATGTTTGCATCACACACACACACACACACACGCACTCAAACACACACACACACACAAACACAAACACACACACACACACACACACAAACACACATACAAACACACACACACACACACACAAATACACACACACACACACACACACACACACACACACACACACACACACACGTACAGGGCCATAATTCACTCCCTCAAACTGGACTACAGCTGATATTAGGAAGGTAATTCAATTAACAGGATCCTGAAACGAGGTCGCCTTTGGCCCTATGAAGAAAGTCCTTAGCGTGAAACAAAGCCACATATTGTATTTGCGT
>BOPN01000063.1:337411-339911 GCA_017312705.2 Penaeus japonicus
CTCCTACTCCATCTCTGTCTCTGTCTCTCTTCTCTCTCTCCCTCTCTCTCTCTCTCTCTCTCTCTCTCTCTCTCTCTCCCTCTCTCTCTCTCTCTCTCTCTCTCTCTCTCTCTCTCTCTCTCTCTCTCTCTCTCTCTCTCTCTCTCTCTCTCTCTCTCTCCCACGCGAAGTAAAGCTGAAAAATGCGAAGATCTTTTTTTTTTCTTTCTCTAGCGCCAGCATCAACGTGCAGTGAATGCTACGGCCTAGACTGAAGGTCGATAGGCTTTAGTAGACGAGCTCCCAAAAATATTTTTCTCTGACTTACAGGGCATATATTCAAGAATTAAACAAAAATATTAATTTCGTCTAAAAGGTGTGTTACATGAAATGAGATCCGTTTTTTTTGCAAGTTTTCCAATGAAATTTATCATTAGCCAATGTGATTTGATGTTTTCTGGTTGCTATAGAAGCCAAGTGTAATCCTAATGTAATTCTATGAGATTTATAGTACAAACATATCGTGTTTGCTTCTCTAATAATATCTATTTTTTGTGTTTGTTCATTTACTAAGATCTAGTTCCTTGTTTGTGTTTGTCTATTCACTAACATTGAGGAATCATTTTGTAAAATATGATTAAGCAGAGCTAATTTACTTCAAAATAACAGAGACATGTCGATCAAAACAACATTACCAAGTCCATTAGGCCACGCCCACACGCCCAGCCGATGAGTCAATGTACTTATTTCTCTTTCGATTGGATGTTTATGGCTCATGTTTTTTACGACAACAAATACCAAGATTTTTTTTTTTTTTTCACGCCCTACCTTTCCTTTCTCTCTCTCTCTATGTCTCTGTGTCTGTCTGTCTGTTTCTCTCTTTCATACACACACATACATTTTCTTTCTCTCCTCCTTCCCTCCCAATCTCTCTCTCTCTCTCTCCCTCTCTCTCTCTCTCTCTCTCTCTCTCTCTCTCTCTCTCTCTCTCCCCCCCTTCTCTCTCTCCCTCCCGTAAAATGGAATCTCTTCATTCACATTTTCTTTCTCTCCCCCTTCCCTCCCAATCTCTCTCTCTCTCTCTCTCTCTCTCTCCCTCTCTCTCTCTCTCTCTCCCTCCCGTAAATTGGAATCTCTTCATTCACATTTTCTTTCTCTCCCCCTTCCCTCTCTCTCTCTCTCTCTCTCTCTCTCTCTCTCTCTCTCTCTCTCTCTCTCTCTCTCTCTCTCCCCCCCCTCTCTCTCTCTCCCTCCCGTAAAATGGAATCTCTTCATTCACATTTTCTTTCTCTCCCCCTTCCCTCCCAATCTCTTTCTCTCTCTCTCTCTCTCTCGTAAAATGGAATCTCTTCATTCTGTTCTGAGTCGGGTAAAAGTCGTGCCGGGACGATCAAAGTAAACGAGTTTTAATCAAAATATAGGATAATCACTCACTGTTTTTTTTATATATAACCTGTAGATCCTGGATAATAAAGTTTCCATAGTTCTTGTGGGGTGATCTCTTAGTTATGTTTGTGTTGTGTTATTGTTATTTGTTAGAAGAACTGGAAGTATGCCATGAGCCATCTCCGCTCTCAAGTAAATAAATTGAAAGCGTCCTTAGGTCAAATCCGTAAGTAACTTTGTTGAGACAAAAAAAAACAAAAAAAAACAGGAGATTTTTATTTTGAATGACATCTGAAAGGGAGAAAAGAACGGCAGGGAAAAATCGTATTTGGCAGTTTCGAAATCGCATTGTATTTCAAATTCAGGTCAGGCTGACAGGTGTTATCATATTGCACTTGTTATTATGTTTGAAAAGCAACCAAACTAGTATTTAGTAGCTCTAGAAATTACCTTTTTTCATATAGATCACTTTTCCTTTTTTTTATTTTTATTTTTATTTTTGTTTTATTTTTTTGCGTCGTTAGACACTACACCTATAATTAAATAAAAGACTTTAAAGATGGTAATAGTGAAACGGGAATAACTTTTCCAAATAATGATATGCTTGTTGCTTGTAACACTGATGAATTAACATCATAGGCACGACCACGCTTATGCCGCTAATTTGCAAAGTCATGCCTGCAAAGCACCAAAACATAGGTTTCAACTGCAGAACCTTTTGCAAAAGCAAACATAACACACACACCGTAAGCATACTAGACTTGATTACATGTCCCAACTTCATCATTGTATTTTTTTAAACGCTTAATGAAAATTAACTCTCATATGCATTTTAATTTATCTCGCATTGTATATTTTATAACCTTAAGGCATTATATTATCGCATTTAGAATCTAAATTTGAAAAATCTGGATCCCACTTACATGAAAAAAATATTATCATTAATATTCACTTTTTTTTTTTTTTTTATTTTTTTTTTAGAAAGATCATAGGGAACTCGATGGAATATTTATACTTTACCAAATTATGCATGTTATAATTGGATTATGATATGAATAAAGTATTTTTCTGCTTCAGTGTCTAGGTATATGTTAATCTCTCTCTGTCTCTCTCTCTGTCTCTCTCTCTCTCTCTC
>BOPN01000063.1:347411-349911 GCA_017312705.2 Penaeus japonicus
CCATTATCAGCATCATCAACACACACACACACACACAAACCCACACATACATCCCATTCTAGGAAGGGTGGTCCCAACACTGCAATTGCAAATCCTATATCCAGAATGTTTCACCAATTAAATCCCAGTTTGGATGTATCCTGTTTGTGGATCTTACGAGAGTGGGTAGTGGGGGAAAGGGGAGGGGAGGGGGGGCGGAGGGAGCTGATAGCTATTGCTTCATGATTCCACTTATAAAATTTAAACTGTTTTATCAGATTCGAATGGTTATCTTAAAATGTTGATTTGCTGAAGGTTATATTTGCTTTTTGTTTTTTTCTAGATAGGTAATTATATTAACAAAGCAGGGGATTCGTGTAGAATTGTAGTAAAGACTTATAAGAGCTGTTGGACGGTTTCTACAAAATGCTGGAATTTCAACCAGAATCACTTAGTGAAATGCGGCAAACAGTCACCGTAGAGTTACGAAAACTATATCCAAAACACACAAACAAACAAACGAACACACACACACACAGTCACACACACACACACACACACACACACACACACACACACACACACACACACACACACACACACACACACACACACACACACACACTCACACACACACACACATACACACAGTCACACACACAATCACACACACATAAATACACATACAAGCACATACGTACATACCCGCATGCCCTTGAGAGTGAGGCTTCAAGGCGGATATTGGGTTTCCCCGCATCTTAAGGCGGCTTTGGTGTCAAGATGAAATGCATCGAAGGTTACGAAGGCCTTCCGCTTGACATTTCTCTCAGGAAAATATGTCATGGATGAGGTAATGTACAACATGAATACACAAACACAAACACACGCACACACACACACACAGCCACACACACACAAACACAGCCACACACAACCACACACACAGCCACACACACACACAAACACACACACACACAACCACACACACACAAACACATACGCGCAATGTATATTGCTTGATAAACAAACAGCCAGCGTACCCAAGTGGCAAGGAAATAAATGAACAAGGCTTGGTAATAAATTGAACTGGTATTGCAAATTTCAATCCAGCATATGTAAACAACCCGAAAACAAGAAACATTTTCTATTTCATATAATTCAATGTTTAATAAAATCGAGGATTGTGTTTTTTTTTTTTTTAATGACATTAATCCATAGAATTTAAATGATGATAACTATGGATAGCTTTTTGCAAATATGCAGTATATCTAATTATCATAATAATTTATAGGAAATAATAGCAATCATTGTATAAAAGGAACGAGTTTAGTAGTATTTGATTAATGATGAAATCAGTATTAGATAAATAATAACAGTGGTTTTAGATGAATAAAGACTACAGTATTTAAGAAATAAAGATAACAATATGATAAAATTATAGCTGGATTTGACAGATTATGATAAAAGTGATAATAGGAAATGATGATAACAATATCGAATTAAATCAGTGAAAAATCCCTAATCAATTCATTAACAAATAAATCTTTTTCTGTCACCATTGTTGGCCGATTTATAGCTGGTTAAAAATCGGGAAATGCAAAATCAGTACATATATCGGGGGGTGGGGGTGGGGGGGGAGAAAGGAGAAGGTGTTGGAAAAGAGGGGGGGGGGGCTGGGGAGAAGTCCCTCGTTTGGAGGTGAAGCGACACTTTGCTTAATTGTCTGTTCCGCTTTTGCTTCGCAATCCGCACTTTCTCTCTCTCTCTCTCTCTCTCTCTCTCTCTCTCTCTCTCTCTCTCTCTCTCTCTCTCTCTCTCTCTCTCTCTCTCTCTCTCTCTCTCTCTCTCTCNAAACACACACCCATACACCCACACTCACACAAACCTACAATCCCCCCCCCCCCCCCCCCATACACACACACACCTATACACGTACACGCAAGTACACACGCATAGAAACAGACTTAAATAAGAAAATATTAGCTAAGCTGGATGAGTCAGCATAGGATTACGTGTCCGAGGTAAGGCATCGTGTATTTGGTTAGGCTGGACGTGTGAGAGCAAGCGGTGCGAATTAGGTGTTTGGTTCAACGGGAATTAGCAGTGAGAACGGGGGGGTTTGTTAGTTTGTTTGTTCGTTTGTTTGTTTGTCGTTTCATTGACTTTTTTCTATCTCTATTTCTCTTTCTCTTTTTTTTCTTTTTTTCTTTCTTTATTCTCTCTCTCTCTCTTCCTTCCTACCCTTCCTCTTCCCTCACTCCCTCCTTCCTTCCTACCCTCCTTCCCTCCCTCTCTCCCTTCCTCCCTCCCTCCCTCCCTCCCTCCTACCCTCCCTCCTTCCCTTTCTCCCTCCTTCCCTCCCTCCCTTTCACCTTTTTCCCCTCCCTCCCACCCTTCCCACCCTCCCTCCCTCTCTCCCTTTCATCCTCCCCCCTCCCTCCCTCCCTCTTTAGCTTGCTGTAAAAAGGAGAAGGAGAATAAATACCTGAAACTAAAAGGAAACTTTATATGAAAGAATTAG
>BOPN01000063.1:372411-377411 GCA_017312705.2 Penaeus japonicus
CAATGGCTAGGGAATGTGCTGCATAGTCTAGAGAATTTGCTACAAAGGCTAGGGAATATACTGCAAAGTTTAGGGAATTTGCAGCAATGGCTAGGGAATTTGCCGCAAAGTTTAGGGAATTTGCAGCAATGGCTAGGAAATTTGCTACAATGTATAGGGAATTTGCTTCAAAGGGAAGGGAATTTGCTCTTCTCTACTCTGTGTTGGGGTCTGCTTGTTTGCATTTCTGGTTAGCTAGCTGGTACGTATTTTTGTTGTGTTTATACTCTCTGTTTCCCCCTCTCTCGCTTTTTTTTTCTCTCTCTTTCTCTCTCTCCCTCTCTCTCTATCTATCTCTCTCTTCTCTCTCTATCTCTCTCTCTCTCTCTCTCTCTCTATCTCTCACTCTCTCTCTCTCTATCTATCTATCGATCGCTCTCTCTCTCTCTCTCTCTCTCTCTATCTCTCTCTCTCTCTCTCTCTCTCTCTCTTTCTCTCCCTCCCTCCCCTTCCCTCTCTCTCTACAGCTTCTCCCTGACGTTTGATTAGAAAATAAACTCAATAAACCAGTGCAAATAATATCATACACTCTTTCAAAAACAACAACAACTAAACTTACCAATCTATTTGTTAGAATCTAGAATATATATATATATATATATATATATATATATATATATATATATATATATATATATATATTTTACAATTTGTTAGAAATTGTTAGAAGCACCATCTAATAATCCTGCGTTCCTCCGTTATTATGACAAACAGAATACAATTAGAGAATATTACCTTTCTCATGTCCTTCTAGATGGAATTTCGTTTTAAGAAAATGGGCACAATATTCCCCTAAGGTCTCATGCACAGAACTTCTAGTTAAAAAAAAATCATGCAAATATTATAGCATGATATTGGGTGTGAATGCCAATGATAGATCTAAATATTCGGGGAAGCATTTTTTTGTTTTGTTTTATGTGGGGAAAAAAATCTGATGGTGTTTTGACAATGATTATTTTTTTATGGTATGGTTATACGGTGATTGGCACTTTGTTTACACTTTCAATCCTGCTTGCATTGTTTTATATTTAAAGGGAGAAAGAGCGATAGGCAGCGAGAGGGAGAGGGGGAGAGGGGGAGAGGGAAAAGGAGGGGGGAGAGGAAAAGGGAAAGGGAGAGGGAGAGAGTGTGGTTGAGGGTGAGGGAGAGGGAGAGGAGAGAGTGCGGTTGAGGGTGAGGAAGAGGATGAGGGAGAGGGAGGGGGGGAGAGGGAGAGGGAGAAGGACAGGGACAGGGACAGGGAGAAGGAGAGGGAGAGGGAGAGGGAGAGGGAGAGGAAAGGCGAGGGAAAAGAAAGGAGAGGGTGAGGATGAGGAGAAGGAAAGGCAGATGAAAAGAGAGGGTGAGGGTGAGGGAGTGGGGGGTAGTAAATAGAGAGGCAGTGAGAGGGATGAAGAGAAAGAGAAGGGGGATGAAGAGAGAGAGAGATGAATAGATAGATAGATAGATATAGATAGATAAATAGATATGGATAGAGATAGATAGATCGATAGACAGACAGATAGATAGATAGATAGATAGACAAATAGATAGACAGACAGACAGATAGATAGATAGACAGATAGATAGATAGATACAAAGATAGATAGATAGAGGGAGAGAGAGCAAAAGCACACTCTCTAATGCTCATCTCCACGGTTCAGGAAAGAACAACAGCCAAATGAGTTCGCATAAGCGGGGACGAACGACAGAAAGCAAAAAACTTAAAGTGCATATAACAATAATTAACAGAATTCGAAAGTGTCGTCTCTGATATAATAGAATGGGCGTTACGGGAAAAAAAAAGAAAGAAAAAAATGCATTTCGTATCCGAAAGCACAAAGACAAGCACACACTGACAATCATTTGCATCAGATTGTTTTGACATTTTTATTTTGTTTCGTCTCTCTTTTTCAAGTTGAACAAAAGTGACAGATATCCGGGTAAGTTTTATCAATACAACTCATCACTTTTTTTTCGAATTTCATCTCTCTTGTTCAATGTTACTACGTATCGCGTTCCTCAACTGTTCATCCTACGTTCCTTGAACAGTCTGAGTCCATGATTATTTCTGTTCATGACGCTCACATGACTGCAATATTAAACCCATTGCATCTATCCAAGCTCTTCTTACATCCAGTATTTGCAATCTGTCGCTATATCTCGCTTGCAAACGGATCTCTTTTGCTTCAGGGATGTCATTCAAAGATCTGGTCTTAAGCCTTTGCGTGTGTATGTGTGTGTGTGTGTTTATGTATATGTATCTCTCTCTCTCTCTCTCTATCGCTCTCGTTCTCTCTCTCTTTCCCTCTCTCTCTCTCTCTCTCTCTCTCTCTCTCTCTTTCTCTCTCTCTGTCTCTGTCTCTTTCCCTTTCTCTTTCTCTCTCTCTCTTTATCTCTCTTTCTCTCTCTCTCTCTCTCTCTCTCTCTTTCTCTCTCTCTCTCTCCCCCTCCCTCTCTCTCTCTCTCTCTCTTTATCTCTCTCTCTCTCTCTCTCTCTCTCTCTCTCTCTCTCTCTCTCTCTCTCTCTCTCTCTCTCTCTCTCTCTCTCTCTCTCTTTCTTTCTCTCTCTCTCTCTCTCTCTCTCTCTGCTTTGAAACAGCGCTGATGTTTCCAAGCAGAGGTCCTGAGATTAGGTGAGCCTTGAGCCTTGCAGACGAATATGACGAATATGCTTAAGCTCTGTCGCTCTCCGCGGATATGTGTTTTTTTTTCTTCTTATTCAGCGGTGTCCTGAATGTTGATTAATGAAAAAAGAAGAAGAAGAAGAAGAAGAAGAAAAATAGAATAAAAAAATAACATTATGGTGTGTGAGATTATATGTTATGTTGAGAAGAATTTGTATTTTTTCTCTCATTCGCGTTCTTTGTTTGTCTATTATTTTCTCATTCTGCCTCTCTCTCTCTCTCTCTCTCTCTCTCTCTCTCTCTCTCTCTTCTCTCTCTCCCTCTCTCTCCTTCTATCCCTTCCTCCTTCTCAAACCCCCCTCCTCGTTCTTTCTCTCCCTCCCAACTGCTAACAGCCTTGCCGAACAACCTTGAGAGAAAAAAACAAACCAAACTTTTATTGCAACAACTCGACGGCGGAAAACTAAGTTGGAGATCGCGGGACAAATCTTGCTCGTCGTGTATTTGCAAGGAGAAGTAAGTCTTGCAAGAAGTTGGTTAAGGTGATGAAGATGCAGTCTGGGAAAGCATGAAGACTTTTTATTCAAGACTTTTTATTCAAAGGTGAGACGACATCATTAATTACGTTAGTGATGGTAAAGTTAAGATCAAAGTCTTTGTGGTGAAATTGTTGTGATAATCAAAGCTAAGATTAAAGTATTTGTGGTGAAATTGTTATGATAATCAGAGCTAAGATCAAAGTATTTGTGGTGAAATTGTTATGATAATCAGAGCTAAGATCAAAGTATTTGTGGTGAAATTGTTATGATAATCAGAGCTAAGATCAAAGTATTTGTGGTGAAATTGTTATGATAATCAGAGCTAAGATCAAAGTATTTGTGGTGAAATTGTTATGATAATCAGAGCTAAGATCAAAGTATTTGTGGTGAAATTGTTATGATAATCAGAGCTAAGATCAAAGTATTTGTGGTGAAATTGTTATGATAATCAAAGCTAAGATCAAAGTATTTGTGGTGAAATTGTTATGATAATCAGAGCTGAGATCAAAGTATTTGTGGTGAAATTGTTATGATAATCAAAGCTAAGATTAAAGTCTTTGTGGTGAAATTGTCATGATAATCAAAGGAATATGTATATTTTTTTCGTCTTAGAAGGAGAGTTATAGGAGATGTCTGATTATTTTCTGTGGTTGATAAGAGCTCTCAGATTCGATTTGATACGAATCGATCCTATACTTTATATTTTCATTCAAGAGAAGAAAATAAAAACACGACGTTTATATTAAAAAAAGACCAATAGCCAATAAAACAAAAAACAACAACAGCAAACAACAAAAATAAATACGCATCCGAAAGGAAATAGAAAATTCGAGAAGAGAAGTATTCCAAAATGTCTCATCCGAAGAACAGAAAAAAATTAAGAATAAGGTGTTGAAGGAATAAATGCAGAGAAAATTTCTTTGTCTCATCACCTTGGTTCATTATCATTGTGTGTGCATGCGAAGACACTGGAAATGCGAAGAGAAAATTGGTGTTATTCTTGCAAGATCTCATTAAGAGGTCCCCCCCTTCCCCCCTTCCTCCCTTCCCCTATCCACTTCTTCCCTCTTCTTTACCCTTCTCCTCTGTTTCTCCCTCCCTCTTCTCTCTTCCCCTATCCACTTCTTCTTCCCTCTTCTTTACCCTTATCCTTCGTTTCTCCCTCCCTCTCCTCTCCCCCATCCTCCCTTCCCCTATCCGTTTCTTCTTCCCCCTTCTTTACCCTTCTCCTCCGTTTCTCCCTCCCTCTCCTCTCTTCCCCTATCCGTTTCTCCTTCCCTCTTCTTTACCCTTTTCCTCCGTTTCTCCCCCCCCTCTCCTCTCCCCCATCTTCCCTTCCCCTACTCGTTTCTTCTTCCTTCTTCTTTACCCTTCTCCTCCGTTTCTCTCCCATCCTCCCTTCCCCTATTCGTTTCTCCTTCCCTCTTCTTTACCCTTCTCCTCCGTTTCTCCCTCCCTTTCCTCTCTCCCATCCTCCTTTCCCCTATCCGTTTCTTTTTCCCTCTTCTTTACCCTTCTCCTCCGTTTCTCCCTCTCTCTCCTCTCCCCTGCTCCTCCTTCGTCTCCTTCATTTCCCTCCTCCTCTTTGCCTCTACATTTCCCCTCATCCACCTCCTCAACCTCTCCACCTCTTCCTCACCTCACATTGTCCTTCTCTATCCTCCTCCCCACCTCTACCCCCCTCTCCGTATTCTCCAGCCTTCCTATCTTCTCCCCTCTCCCAACCCCCTCTCTACTTTCCCCGTCCTCCCCAATCCATCCTCACTTCGCTTCTCCTACACCCCTCCCTCACTCCTTCCCCCTCCCCCTCCCCCCA
>BOPN01000063.1:384911-387411 GCA_017312705.2 Penaeus japonicus
GAGAGAGAGAGAGAGAGAGAGAGAGAGAAAGAGAAAGAGATACAGATACGACTAAAGAAATAGAAGGAAAGGTAAATAACACCAAGCAAGTCACATGTCCAATTACTCGAGACAGTATAATGATAGTAATGTTATTACCCAAACATTATAGACAACCATTATTCTTTGTCAATATGCTTAGGCCTACGTATTTACTTGTTCTTAAGTGTGTGTCTGTTTGTGTGTGTGTGTGTGTATGTGTGTGTGTGTGTTTGTGTGCGTGTGTGTGTGTATGTTTGTGTATGTTCACGTGTTGATATATATATTTAAGTGTCTATATGTAAGCATATATCGCAAACATAGCCTAGTGAACACAGACTAACCTATTTCTCGTCATCTCAATATGCATAGGCCTATATATTTACATATTCATAAATGTGTGTGTGTATTTCTGTGCGTGTGTGTGTGTGTATTTGTGTGTGCGTGTGTGCGTATGTGTGTGTGTATTTGTGTGCGTGTGTGTGTGTATGTGTGTATGTTTATGTGTGTATTCATGTGTTAATATATATATTTAAGTGTCTATATGTAAGCATATATCGCAAACATAGCCTAGTGAACGCAGACTAACCTATTCCTGGTCATCTCCCTGAGGTCTGCTTTCGAAAGACCACTGACGTCTTCTCACAGACACCCTCTTTATCTCTTTTTTTCTTTCTTTTACCAAAGTTTATCTTCTATCTTGCTTGTTTGTTTACGTGTTTATTGATTTATTTATCTTCTCTTTTTATTTAGGTATCTGTTTGTGTTTATCTTATGTGATTATATTCTTTTTTATTTTTTATTTTTTTTTGTAATTGGACATATATTTATATATTCTTAATCTATATTTATATAGATTAAGAACTTCAAACGTCAGAACTAAAAGAGAAAACGACATTCTCGACGACCAGCTAATCTCAAAGGATCTCGAAACAGCCCTACCAATGCTCACTTTCTCGAGAACTGCGAGATGGCTTCCTTTGGCGACACTGATTGAGTTGAAAAGACTGAATTTTTCTTGCTTTTTCTGTGGGGTTTTTATTATTGTTTTTTGTTTGTTTGTTTTAGTCTTTATTGGATTTTCTATATTTTGTTGTGAGTTTGTTTTGTGTTTTGTTTGTTTGTTGTTTTTTATGAACTTTTTATATATTACTTTTTTTCGATTTTGTTTGTATCTATGTGTTTATCTGTTTTTTTTTTCATATATTTCTTCATATTTATTTGTTAACATCTTTAAAAAATCTAATGTGTCTATGCCATTTTATTTATTTATTATTATTATTATTATTTTTATGTGTCTGTCTACATCTTTTGACATTTTTTCTGGTGTGTGTGTGGGGGGGTGGGGGTGGGGGGGGTGTCTATCTATACTTTTATTTACATTTTTTTTTTGTCTTCTTCATCAGTGTTGTGAAGCGAGTGAATATAATAGTTACTCCGGAGAAGTTAATGAACCTTCATGGATTTTTTTTATTTTATTTTATTTATTTTTTATTCTTTTTATTTTTTAATCTTTTTTAGGTTTGCTTGACTGAAAGTGGAGGGATGGACGGGGGGGGGGGGGGTGATATGGGAAGAGGGTGAGGGAGGGGTAGGGACGATAGGGGAAGGAGTGGTTCAAAGGGAAGTGGGGGGAGGGATAGGAAGGGGTGATAGGGGGAGGGGCAGAGAGGGAAAGGGGAGGAAGAATAAAATATTGGACGTGAGGGGGTGAGGGAGAGAGGAGGGGGTGAGAGAGAGGGAGAAGAGGGGGGTGTCTTGGGAATTTGTAGGGAAAGAGGGAGAGGGAGAAGGGAGAGGGGGAGAAGAGAGAGAGGCAGTAGGGGGAGGGAGAAGGAATGGAAAGAGGGGGGAGAGAAAGATTAAAAGTTGATGGACAGAAGCAGCTGAAATTGAGTTGAGGGTGGGGGGGAGGGGGGTAGAGTAAGGCGGAGATGAACTCGAGGGGTAGAAGCGAATGGAAAATGTGTCGTGAGGGGAAAGGGAAGGGGAAAGAGGGAGGGGAAAGGGGGAAGAGGAAAGGGGAAAGGGGGAAGGGAAAAGGGAAAGGGGAAAGGGGAAAGGGAAAAGTGGGAAGAGGAAAGGGGGAAGGTGAAAGGGAAAGGGGGAAGGAGAAAGGGAGAAGGGGAAAGGGGAAAGAGGGAAGGGGGAAGGAAGAAGGGAAAAGGGGGAAGGGAAAAGGAAGAAGGGAAAAAGACAAAGGCGAAGGAGAAAAGGGGGAGGAGGAGAAGGGAAAAGGGAAAAGGAAGGAAAAAGGAAGAAGAGGAGGTTGATAGAAGACTGAGAAGAAGAGGACGGGGTGGGGGTGGGGGTGGAGGGGGGGTCTAACGTGATACATTCCATGACGAATAAATTGAAAACACTCCCCGCCTCGACGTGAGATCGGAATGTTGAATTAAGGCTCGATGGCCCGGCTTGTTGTTTGTTTGTTTGTTTTTCTCCTCGTGTTTTGAGACGTCTAAGGGCTAGGGAGAAGATATGA
>BOPN01000063.1:399911-407411 GCA_017312705.2 Penaeus japonicus
ATGTCATAAAATTTCTGCTTGTATGACCTGCTGAAAAAATGAAAAATGAACAGAAAAAGCCAGTCGGAAGATAATGATTTAGAGCCACATGTATAATACGCCGTACCATTTTTAATGAGTGTTGTAGTATTTGCATATTTTAATGACAAAACGCTCTTGTAGTTAATGGGAGATAAGACTCACTGTACACAAAATATGTCGGCGTTGCGTATTGCATAAAAATGTCTTCCAATTTTACTGAATAATGTAGAATCACGATTGATAAAAGATTCTATCGTGTTGATATAGTGGCAGAAAAAAACCACTATACACCAAATGATTTAATCTTTTATCCTCTTATATATGCATCTTCTTTTCCTCTACCTCCTAAGACCAGGAAGTGGAATATATGAGGATTTCGAAGAACCGCTGTCTCAAAAAAAAAAAAAAAAATGTATTGTGGATTTCTCTATTACCGAAACACCAAAAATTTGTCTATTTTCTCCATGCTTTATCTATCACCTCAACTTTATCTCCGTTTCATATCCTGGAACTTCTTCACTCACTCACTCACTTGCACACTTTGTTCTGTTGCACACGTGTGTTCCTCAGGCACTGACAAATATGACCTCCGCCTCGCAGACTTTGTTTCTGTTTCCGAGTTTGCCTTCTCGTCATATAAGCCGATTTGGTATTGAGAATATTGCAACAAATTCATTGCATTTTTCGGACTGTTTCCCTGCTGCTTCACCTCTGGGGTAACTTCGCTGCGAAATAATTCAGAGGCTGAAATCTGCTTCGGTCTCAATGATGCTGCCAAACTCCCAGACTCAAAAGGCAGATGAAGTCAAATTATTTATCAAGTTATTCGCTTCAACTCTCGCAGTAAATCAAAGATGCAGTAACAATGGTACTTAGAGAGCTCGTTAAAATTAGAAGGAATTTCTGGGTAAAATAGGCATATAGGAAATAACTAGGAAAATAAGGATCTTAATGTTAGACTTGTAGTATGTCTCCTAAGGGTTGCGTTTCCCGATCGTATTCCCTTTCTGTTGTCGCTGTAATTAATTCTGTCTCATCTGCTAAGGGCATCGTTCTTCCTCTCTTCTCTTCTCGCTTTCTCTCTCTGTTTCTTTTTATTTCTCTCTTCCTCAATCATTCCCTCTTTTTTTTTTTTTTTTTTTTTAAGTTCCTTCTCCTCTGTCTTTTTTTTTTTTCATTCTCTCTCTGTCTCTTCTATTTCTCTCTCCCTCAATCTCTCCCTCTTTTCTTTTTCCTTTTAACTTCCTTCTCCTCTGTCAACGTTTTTTTTTCATTCTCTCTCTCTTTCGCTGTCTCTCCCTTACTCTCTCTGTCTCTCTGTCTCTCTCTCTCTCTCTCTTTTCCTCCCCCCCCCCTCTCTCTCTCTCTCTCTCTCCCTCTATCTCCCTCTATCTCTCCCCCCCCCCCACCCCCCCTTTCTATCTCTCTCTTCCAAAATATTTCCGACTCTCTCACTCCCGCATTCTCCCCCCCCCCCCGTCAGACAATCTGTCATTTTTAACACAGACTCCCAATTTCGAGGCGAGTTATTCATTCCCTGGGATGGGAATTTATACCTCCCGTTGGACGTCTCCCCTCGCGTGTGGCTTATCCCCTCACATGGAAACAGATCACCACCAGGGTTATTTTATGCTGCCGAATTATCTTCTTCTGTCACAGAGGCACTCTTTTGTTCATTTGATTCTGTGTGGTTTCTCTCTCTTTTCTATCTCTGTGTGTGTATGTGTGTTGTTTTATCTCTCTGTGACTATCTCTTTTCTATCTGTGTGTGTTTTTTTCTGGTTCTTCCTTATTTGTCTTTTTGTTATTGTCTCTCTATCTCTCTCCTTTCCCTTCTTCTCTCTCTCTCTCTCCCTTCCCTTCTCTCTCTCTCTCTCCCTTCCCTTCTCTCTCTCTCCTTTCTTTCTTTTCTCTCTCTCTCTCTCTCTCCTTCCCTCTCCTCTCTCTCCTCTTCTTTTCTTCTCTTTCTCTCCTCCTTCCTTCCTCTCTCTCCCTCTTCTTCTCTCTCTCTTTCTCTCTCTCTCTTCTCTCTCTCTCTCTCTCTCTCTCTCTCTCTCTCTCTCTCTCTCTCTCTCTCTCTCTCTCTCTCTCTCTCTCTCTCTCTCTCTCTCTCTCCTTTCTTCTCTCTCTCTCTCTCTCTCTCCCTTCCCTTCTTCTCTCTCTCTCTCCCTTCTTCTCTCTCTCTCTCTCTCTTCCCTTCTCTCTCTCTCTCTCTCTCCCTTCTTCTCTCTCTCTCTCTCTCTCTCTCTCTCTCTCTCTCTCTCTCTCTCTCTCTCTCTCTCTCTCTCTCTCTCTCTCTCTCTCTCTCTCCCTCTCCCTCTCCCCCTCTCTCTCTCTCTCTCTCTCTCTCTCTCTCCCCCTCTCTCTCCCCCTTCCCTTCTTCTCTCTCTCTCGCCCTTCCCTTCTTCTTTCTCTGTCTCTCCCTTCCCTTCTTCTCTCTCTCTCTCTCCCTTCTCCTCTCTCTCTCTCTTCCCCTTTTCTCTCTCTCTCTCTCTCCCTTCTTCTCTCTCTATCTCCCTTCTTCTCTCTCCCTCTCTCTCTTCTTCTCTTTCTCTCTCCCTTCTTCTCTCTCCCTTCTTTTTCTCTCTCTCTCCCTTTCCTTCTCTCTCTCTCTCTCCCTCTCTCCCTTTTTCCACTCGCCATTCCCCATAACCCGGGCGTGTCTCCTCGCACCTGTGTTTCTCCCCCCCCCCTCCAATCCCTATACATGCAGCAGAACCCCCACCCCCCCACCCCCTCCCCATAACCTCACCACTCCCCCTCGAACCATCTCACAGGTAGCCAAAGCCGTTGTCATGACGACGAGTATCTCCTCATTGCCGTTCCTTCCGCGTACCACATACGCTTAAAGTGGATAGCGTTTTATTTGACCGAGATGGAAATTTCACGGTCCATGGTATCAATGTTTTTTTTTTTGTTTTGTTTTGTTTTTGAGGTGGACGGGGTAATTGGTGGTAATTTTTGTTTCTTTTTTTTTTTTTTTTTTTGCGCGAAAACTGTGTCGTAAGTTGTTTTCATTCGAGTTGCGTGGTGTCGAGACAGGTTTCGTCGCGTTCGAATCCACACTAAAAAAAAAGAAAAAGAAAAAAAAAGAGCATAGTAAACAAATACAATAACTAGTTTATATATATCACATACCCAAATAAATAAAGAAAAAAGAAAAAACATCAGAAGAAAACCCCTTACAGAGAATTCTATAATGAGCCAGCTCTCTTCCGTGTCGTGACGTAAGCACCATTAGTTTCCGATCATTGTGCAGTGTTTGGTAAGTATTGTTGCATGGACTGGCGGCAAATATAGCCTGTCCATGGAGGTATAGAATTGTCGTTTCTTTGTGCTCATCTGCGCGTGAATTATTTGTAAGGTTTTATTGTGGAAAGAGAGAAAGGGGAGAGAGGGAGAGAGGGAGAGGGAGAGAAGAATGGAGAGGAAAAAAGGGTATGATGAGATTGAGAGAATAGGAAGGGGGAGGGGAAATGGAAAGGGGAGGAAAGGGAGGAAGGGTGGAAAGGAGAGAGAGAGAGAGAGAGAGAGAGAGAGAGAGAGAGAGAGAGAGAGAGAGGGGGGGGGGGAACAGAGAATGGGATGAGGAGGAGGGTGAGAGGGAGGGGGAGGGGGAGGGAGAGGGAGAGGAAGAGGGAGAGGGTGAGAAGAGAAGGAGAGGGAGAGGGGGAGAGGGAGAGGGGAGGAGTAAGGAGGAAGAGGGAGAGATATATATACAAATAGAGAGAAAAAGAGAAAAAGAGAGAAAAAAGAAAGGCTCTCTTATTTTCCCTCGTCTTCGCAAGCTCCAAAAGTGCATCTCTCTCCCCGCACAACCCGTAAGCGACGATGTGCTGGTCGATCATTGATTCCATTTCTCCGTAATTGATGTTATTGTCAATCAGCTGAGGTCGTGACGTCATTCCAGCTGCCCTTCTTCGTCCCGTGATGCTACTTCAGGTAGTCTCGGGGAGAGTTATTACACAGAAGACATATGTATATATATATATATATACATATATATATATATATATATGTATATATATATATATATATATATATATATATATATATATATATATATATATATTATATACACACACACACACACACACACACACACACATACACACACACACACACACACACACACACACACACACACACACACACACACACACACACACACATATATATATATATATATATATATATATATATATATATATATATATATATATATATATGTATATAATTTCCATATATCTATAATAATATTTCGTACATATATATATGTACATATATATATATATATATATATATATATATATATATATATATATATATATATATATATACATATATATATATATATATATATATATGCGTGTGTGTGTGTGTGTATGTATACATGCGTTTATGTGTATGTGTGTGGCTTTCAAATAGCATTATAGATCCAAGCTTTTGATTACTGAGACGAACCTGCGATTGGTAACATCCGACGAGATGCAATGCGCGATAATTACAGATACCAATAAATCACAAGATTAACAGAGCGACCAGGTAATATACGGGATGCGGAGATGCGATGATGCTGGAAGAGTCTGAAAACGTTGGTTAGTGATGCTGTGATGGGTGATGCTGCATTTCTGGGATGGGTAGGATGGTTGGTGGAGAGGTGGGTGGGTGGGTGGGTGGGCGGGTGTGGGAGGGGGGGGGGTTGGGGGAGGGAGGGAGGGGGGTGTCTTTTGTAAATTCCGGTTGTTAGTGGATGGTTGAGGTTGTCTTTTTGTGTGAGGATATGGAGTGTAGATTCGTAAGATTTTTTTTCAATGTAAATATATGCGTCAACGGAACACAGCATACGTCTCATAAAAGAAGTTTATGAGTATATACAACCTCCTCCTTTTAGTCATGTATCCCCCCCCCCAAAAAAAAAAAAAAAAAAAAAAAAAAAAGGCATTACGGTAATGGTGACGCCGCCGATAGATCGAGGGTGATCGCGCAAATAGGTCCCGTATCCATCAGCGTGACACTATTAACCCCATAAAAGTTGACACTAACCGAGGTAAGTGAATCAACACTCTCCCCCCCACCCCCCCCCCCCCCGGGACAGCGCTTAACGGCTGCCAGGCACGCACTCACGCAAATAGTTATGACACCGTCTCGATAATTTCCGGCAGGGCCTTCTCACCCTGACGGCCATCGTGGGCGTGAGAGGGTGTGTGTAGTGTCATAGTGGCGTGTCTTTATTCCGTCTTGGTGTTTTATAGTTTATTTGGGTTCGAGGATGTGACTAATGGAGAGATTATGATGGTGTTTTATATCAGGAGAGATGGTTGATATAGTGTTTGCACTTGCGAAGGAAAAAATGAGGAGTTATGGTTAGTCGAAAATAATATATTTCATATAGCTTGATATATTTGTGTGATATTGCGTTTGGGGAAGCTTGCCAGTTGATGGAAAAAGACAATGAGAAACAGATAATATACAAGAACGCGTAAGTTTATTGCCGACTAGAATATCCCCGAACCGCCACCCTGTTTACTCCCAAGGCCTCCACGCGGTCCTCCCCTTCTCCTCCCGCTCCTTCGCCCGTCTCTCCCTCTCGCGAAGGGCGTCGATCGCATCCTCCAGTTC
Organism: Penaeus japonicus; assembly: GCA_017312705.2. Classification (NCBI taxonomy): domain Eukaryota; kingdom Metazoa; phylum Arthropoda; class Malacostraca; order Decapoda; family Penaeidae; genus Penaeus; species Penaeus japonicus. The sequence continues at coordinate 405,555 of BOPN01000063.1, forward strand.
CTTCACCTTGCTGGGCGACGCTCTGATGACGCGACTTCGATGGGAGCGCTTCTTCTCCCCGCCGAGGCCGAGGTGTTCCTCTTGCCGCCGCCTCTTCTTGGACGCCCGCCCCAAGAGTCGGGCGGCCGTTCTGTCCAGTTCGGCGGCGGGTTGCTCCTTCCTTCTGCGGGAGCGGGAGGTTCCTCGGTGTGGGAGCGACTCGAGGCAGTGAGGGAGCTGCACCGCCGCCGGAGTGCCAGGTACCCAAACCGCAGGCTCTTGAACCATACCAGAGTAATGGTAATTGGCACTAGTCGACGCTACCGGGCCTGCAGCGGGACCCAAAGGATAACAAACGGGGTTGTGGTGTTGTGGATAGACATGCCCCTGGCCGCCAAAACCAGTGTGGTTCGCGAACGACACGTCGCCATGCGGATACAACAGATACCCATGACCCCCACCCATCCACATCTCCTGCTCATGAAAGGCCAGCCTCCCGCTCTTCCCCGGTGCATGGCAAGGAAATCCCATGCGATCCACCTTCATGGCAGGACGAGGGCGGTAGTGAGCAGTACTCATTCTAGGCGGATGTGTGTGGATGTGTGGTTCGTCCACATGTGAGGCTGAATATGTACCACGCGAACCAGGTGACTAGGAGGACAGGTCGCAGGATCGTGGTGACCTGAAGTGACTCGGATGCGGAAGTGGATTGAGACGATTTGACTGATCGCGAATTAAGATGATAACAATGTTGGTAATGATTGTGATTATAATAAAGATGATGATAATATTGGTAGTGATTATATGATAATTAAGATGATAACAATGTTGGTAATGATTGTGATTATAATAAAGATGATGATAATATTGGTAGTGATTATGAGGATAATAATAATAATAAGATAAGATAATAGAATGGGATAGTAATGATAACGATGATGATTTAAATGGTAAATATCATGATTATCACAATAGTAATGACAATGGTTATAATGATAATAAAATAATAATAATGATAATGATCATAAAGATTATGATAATGATGACAATCACACTGATACTGATAATGATAACAATAAATAAATATAATGTTTACAATAACTATAATGATTATAATAATAACGATAATGATTATAATAATAACGATAATGATTATAATAATAATGATAATGATTATAATAATAATGATAAAGATTATGATAATAATGATAATGATTATAATAATAATGATAATAGTTATGATAATAATGATAATAATCATATCAATAATGATAATAATCATATCAATAATGATAATAATCATATCAATAATGATAATAATCATATCAATAATGATAATAATCATATCAATAATGATAATAATTATGATGATAATTATAATAATAATAATGATAATGATTATAGTAATAATGATAATGAAAAAAAATATAATAATAATGATAATGATTATAATAATAATGAAAAAAAAAATATAATAATAATGATAATGATAACAACAACAATAATAATGATATTGATAATGAAAATAATGATGATTATGGAAATACTGATGAGGATAATAATGAAAATGATAATGATGATAATGATAAGAATGGTAATGATAATAATAACAACAACAATAATAATAATAATAATAATAATAATAATAATAATAATAATAATGATAATAATAATAACAATAATAACGATTATGATAATCATTATTACCACAACAATTATTATAATAATTTAAATAATAATAGTAGTAGTAGTACTACTACTACCAATAATAACAATAATGATAATAATACTAATACTAATATTATTAATAATAATAATAATGATAAGGATGATGATAAAGAAAGATATGATGATAATGATAAGGATGATTATCACAAT
>BOPN01000063.1:412411-414911 GCA_017312705.2 Penaeus japonicus
TAGTGAAGGGGAGGAAGGGAGATAATATAGGGTGAAGGGAGATAACACTATGACAACTAATAGTTTTGATAATTTGATTCGAAATAAGAAACAAATATAGTGACACAGAAAAAAAAGAACTATATACACGCACAATTACAAACAGACAGACACGAAAGATCTGATATATTGATTGAAAGGAAGGTTGAAATATTGGTCTGCAACACTACCCAGTACTGCAGGACGCTACAGGACGCCTACTCATTGAAAAGATAAAAAGAATCATGCACCTGCTGTTTGTAAAGGAAGACTGCAAGATGAAATTATCGATATTTTTTTTCAAGATGTTTCTGTCAAGAAAACATACGTAAAGGTATTATTTCAAAGGGAGCTTTGAACATTCTCTCGCAGTTTTTCTCTCTCTCTATCTCTATCTCTATTTCGCTCTCGCAATTTATCTCTCTCTATCTCGCTCTCTCAATTTTCTCTCTCTCTCTCTCTCTCTCTCTCTCTCTCTCTCTCTCTCTCTCTCTCTCTCTCTTTCTATCTCTCTCTCTCTCTGTCTGTCTCCCCCTCCTTCACTTTCTCTTTTTCTATCTCTTTCTCTCTCTATCTATCTATCTACCTACCTATCCGTCTACCTGTCTATTCATCTATCTATTCATTTTTCATTCTCTCTCTCTTTCTTTCTCTCTCTCTCTCTCTCTCTCTCTCTCTCTCTCTCTCTCTCTCTCTCTCTCTCTCTCTCTCTCTCTCTCTCTCTCTCTCTCCCTCTCTCTCTCTCTCTCTTTCTCTCTCTCCCTCCCCCCCTCTCTCTCTCCCTCTCCCTCCCCCTCTCCCTCTCTCTCTCGCTCAAAGTGTAACCCATCTGTCGGAAAGAATCACAGAACATCACCTGGTGCGTGAACAAGTGCCCGATAGATGTCAAGTTTACTTCATGATTCAGTGACGTCACCTTTGGTTCATCTGGAGTCGTTCGTTTGTCACTTTCACTACTGCTTGTTTGTGTGAGGTGCTGGGTATAAGCAAATGATGTCAGGTATTTTATATCATGGGTCAATCTTATTATTCAGTTTGGTGGGTTGAGGTATTGCCGGGGATGTGTTAAGTGTCAATGGTGTTACTAGTAATTTATATGATAATATGATGATATGATGATATGATGATATATGATATTGGTATGGTTAGTAATTAGTAATGATATAATTAGTATTTTCCTTCATAAAGGAACAAATTATGAGAGAAACGGGGCTGGCGTGATCTATTACATTAAAAACTGTTGACAAACATCCTGAGCAGGTATGTATCAATTTTAGTCAACTTTGTAGCAATAACAGTGCCTAATTGTAGCAGAAAAGTGAGATATTACAGCCACTATGCCTCACTGTATCAATAATGAAGTTTTATGCTCATATAATGCAGCCCTGTTTCACATATTTTCACATATATCACTGTTCATACTATAAACAGCAACTTCAATAACCTATACAAATATTATGTTGCCTCGTTTTACACATATTGCAACAGGAAATTCAACTCAACATCCCTTTTCAGCATGTGCCTACAGTTGCACGCATGTTCCCCAGACATCAATACATATGTATGTATCGTATCCCATATTTACCGATGTATTGAAAAGACAACACACCACCCCAGAAAGTAGGGTTAAAAAAGGATGACCTCAGATGAATTTTTTTGGTGACCTATGACCCGACTCCCGTACGATCTCCTTTAATGGATTTTTTTTAAAGACAACTTCACAACATATATCATTTACAACTTAGAAAAAAATAACATATTAAGCATCTGAATAGGTAAACACACTCGCAGCAGACACACACACGAAAACAGACGCACACAGACACACACACGCACGCACACACACACACACACACAGACACACAAAGACACAGACACATACACACACACACCCATACACACACGCACGCACACACACACACACACAGACACAAACACAAAACCACTTACAGGTATAATATATAATTACAAAATGAATCCTCGGGACTTCTGCGTTTAGCGTGTGTCATTCTATCCTTGCAAAAGCAAATTGCAATTACTCACAAAATATGCAACCAAGCCACCAAACAACAGCCGCCTTTGATAACTGTCATGTGTTGTGGTGAATGGGAGAACAAGTTGCATGATCGTGTTATGATATGTGTGATGAGGCTCTGGTGACTATGATGTGCTGGTGACTGTATGTGGCTTGTGCTGCGATGATGTGGTCTTGACAGTGGCTTTGTTTTAAGATGTGCGATGATGTTTTTTTTATGAAGTTGAATTGATGGTGTGATGTGGTGTTATGAGGTGATAACTGTGTGATGTGGTGCTATGAGGCGGTAACTGTGTGATGTGGTGCTATGAGGTAGTAACTGTGTGATGAAGATGGGGTGAGGACATGGTGACTGTGATGTGGTTATAGGCGTGATGGTGAATGGGATTGTGAAACGTTATAAGTGACTGTATGATGATATTATAGTGACGAAGTAACCTTGATAAA
>BOPN01000063.1:442411-463051 GCA_017312705.2 Penaeus japonicus
AGAGAGAGATAGAGAGAGAGGCATGGAGAGGAGAAAGAAGAAGAGAAAAAAGAGACAAAAAGACTAGCATCACAGAAAAAATATAAACTATTCTAATCTAAAATAGTTAAACTTTTATGAAAGAAATCAGGGATGAAATTAAGGGGGAATTTGGAAATTGCAGACACCGCTAATAACGTACGAAGATGTGATAGCTTTGTGCAACATTGGGTACAAAAGAACACGGAGAAGCACCGTAGGGGAGGGAGGAGAAGCGAGGAGAACAGGCGGAATAACAAAAGGGGAAGCAGAAGGAAGAACAGAGAGAATGGAAGATGAGAAGGGGAAAAAAAGAACATTGAACAAGATGAGAGAACAGAAGAGAACAGATCTAGACCAGAGAGACGACACGATAACAGAACAGAACGGACAAAAGAAGAGATGAAAATATACGAGAACAAGGGAGAACATAGGAAGAGAGATAAGAGAACAAACGAAAGAAGAGAAGAAAATACACGAGAACACGGAAGAGTAGATAATAGAATAGATAAAAAAAGACCTAAAAAACAATGAATAACAAGCGAAAAAGCAGGAAAACGCAGGACAACACAGGAAAACACAGGGAAACATAACACAACACAGGAATACTCAGGAAAACACAGGAGGACATAGGACAACACAAGGGAAAGCGGGGAAACATAAGGAAACGTATGAGAACTCAGGCAAACACAAGAAACACAGGAAAAAAACAGGAGAACATCCACGAGAACACAGGAGAACGCGAGAGACCACAGGAAACATCCACGAGAACAAACGAGAACAGACGAGAACATCCACGAGAACAGACGAGAACAAACGAGAACAAACGAGAACAGACGAGAACAAACGAGAACAGACGAGAACAAACGAAAATAAACGAGAACAAACTAGAACAGACGAGAACAAACGAGAACAAACGAAAACAAACGAGAACAAACGAGAACAAACAAGAACAAACGAGAACAGACGAGGACAAACGAGAACAAACGAAAACAAACGAGAACAAACGAAAACAAACGAGAACAAACGAGAACAAACGAGAACAAACGAAAACAAACGAGAACAAACGAAAACAAACGAGAACAAACAAGAACAAACGAGAATAAACGAGAACAGACGAGAAGAAACGAGAACAGACGAGAACAAACGAGAACAGACGAGAAGAAACGAGAAGAAACGAGAAGAAACGAGAAGAAACGAAAACAAACGAAAACAAACGAGAACAGACGAGAAGAAACGAGAACAGACGAGAAGAAACGAGAACAAACGAAAACAAACGAGAACAGACGAGAACAAACGAGAACAAACGAAAACAAATGAGAACAAACAAGAACAAACGAGAACAAACGAGAAGAAACGAAAACAAACGAGAATAAACGAGAACAAACGAGACCAGACGAGAACAACTCTCTTGTACACGTCCTGTCTCCTCGCGCCACGGAGCTCGTGCAGAGACATCAGTTAAAGGAGAACTTCCTGGCTGAACATACACGTTTTTTATTTTTTTGGTCTTCTTTTCCTCTTGTTTGGAAGAAAGAGGCATCTCAGAGGTAGATGAATGAATGAATAAGTAGGTGAATAAAAAAGAGTAGGTGAATATGTGAATAGAGAGAGGCACAGCGGACTTACTTTGAAAGAAATTTCCAAGATCAATTTGGACTCGAGGAGTTCATGGGAATTTAATCCTTCTTTCCCTCCTCCCTTCCCTCCCGCTCTTTCCCTCCACAAGTCCCTCCCTCCTGCTATTTTCCCCTTCTTTCCCTCCTCCCTTCCACTTTTTTCCCGCCACAAATCCGTCTTGCTATTTCCCCCTCCTTTCCCTCCTCCCTTCCCTCCCGCTCTTTCCCTCCACAAGTCTCTCCCTCCTGCTATTTTCCCCTTCTTTCCCTCCTACCTTCCACTTTTTTCCCGCCACAAATCCGTCTTGCTATTTCCCCCTCCTTTCCCTCTTTCCTTCCCTTCCGCTCTTTCCATCCACAAGTCTCTCCCTCCCACTATTTCCCCCTCCTTTCCCTCCTCCCTTCCACCTTTTTCCCTCCACAAATCCGTCCTGCTATTTCCCCTCCTTTCCCTCCTCCCTTCCCTTCCGCTCTCTCCCTCCACAAGTCCCCCCCTCCTGCTATTTTCCCCTTCTTTCCCTCCTCCATTCCACTTTTTTCCCTCCACAAGTCCCTCCCTCCCGCTCTTTCCCTCCACAAGTCCCTCCCTCTCGCTATTTCCCCCTCCTTTCCCTCCTCCCTTCCCTTCCACTCTTTCCCTCCACAAGTCTCTCCCTCCTGCTATTTTCCCCTCCTTTCCCTCTTCCCTTCCATTCCGCTATTTCCCTCTACAAGTCCCTCCCTCCCACTATTTCCCCATCCTTTCCCTCCAGTTCTCTCTCTCCTCCCTTCCCTCCTGCTCTTTCCCTCCTTGAGTTTCTGCCGCTCTTTCGCCCCTCCCTTCCCTCTCGTTCCTTTCCTTTTAATTATTTTTTCCCTCTCTCTCTGTGTTCGTGTGTTTTATATTATATGTGCGTGTGTGTGTGTGTGTGTGTGTGTGTGTATGTGTGTGTGTGTGTGTGTGTATGTGTGTATGTGCGTGTGCATGTTCGTGTCTGTGCGTCTGTGTGTGTGTGTCTGTGAGTCTGTGTGTGTGTGTGTGTGCGTCTGTGTGTGTGTGTGTGTGCGTGTGCATGTGTGTGTGTGTGTGTGCGTGCGCGTGTGTGTATATGCGTGTGCATGTTTGTGTCTGTACGTCTATGAGTGTGTGTTTACATGCCCGTGCTGATATGCGCGTTTACATGTTGATACAACCCACAATCGGATTCGATCCCCCGTTTAGGCGTCTACACACCTGGCCTCACGAGTGTGTAGAGGATCACCATGAATGCCATGCTACCTCACCTACCATCTCAGAGGAAGTGATATCGGCCTTTGTTCTATGGCGGTCGTGAGTGTAACATATAGAGCTAGAGTCTGTGATATGTTTCATAAACCTCTATGGTTGACTCGAATTGAATCGTAGTTTATATGAATATCTTGTTATGGATTTTTTTTTCTGTGTGTGCGTGTGTGTGGGGGCGTGGTTGTGTGTGTGTGTGTGTGGGCGTGGTTGTGTGTGTGTGCGTGTGTGTGTGTGTGTGTGTGTGGGCGTGGTTGTGGGTGTGTGGGCGTGGTTGTGTGTGTGTGTGTGTGTGTGTGTGTGTGTGTGTGTGTGTGTGTGTGTGTGTGTGTGTGCTAGTTTGTGTTTGCGTGTGTGTGGGCGTGGTTGTGGGTACATTTGTGATCGTAGGGGCGTGTGTGTGTGTGTGTGTGTGTGCAGAGTATCATGTGGATCTCATTTAATGTCTTGCTAAGGGCGACGTGTATCTCTTTTAAGGTTATTTTTTTTCCCCTTTTTCATTGTGTTGCTATTCCGGCTGAGAGAAATTCTCCTTTACCTTTGACAACGTTGCATAGAAAACAACAACAACAACAAAAGAGTTTAAACAGAAAAGAAAGGTGTGGAATTTCCCTCCTCCTTCATGTCCATGTCCCGGATGTTCGAAATGACTCCAAGTTCAAATTCCTCAGAAAGTTCAGAAAGTTCAGCAGCGTCTGGAGGTGATGAAAAGTACATCCTTCGTGTTCAGTTGTTAGTTCGCGTCGTTTTGTACAAACTAACCCTCGCGCGAGTCTCTTTATTTCCCGAGGGAACCGAATGCTCTCTCCCCTTCCCCCCTTACCCTCCCCTTTTCCCCTCTTCCCCTCTTCCCTTGCCTCGCTCCCTTCCTTCCTTCCCCCTCACCTCCTCTCTTCGCCTTCCTTCCTTCCCCCTCGCCTCTTCTCTTCCCCTCTTCCCCACTTCCCTTGCCTCGCTCCCTTCCTTCCTTCCCCCTCGCCTCCTCTCTTCGCCTTCCTTCCTTCCCCCTCGCCTCTTCTCTTCCCCTCTTCCCCACTTCCCTTGCCTCGCTCCCTTCCTTCCTTCCCCCTCGCCTCCTCTCTTCGCCTTCCTTCCTTCCCCCTCGCCTCTTCTCTTCCCCTCTTCCCCACTTCCCTTGCCTCGCTCCCTTCCTTCCTTCCCCCTCGCCTCCTCTCTTCGCCTTCCTTCCTTCCCCCTCGCCTCCTCTCTTCCTCTCTTCCCCACTTCCCTTGCCTCGCTCCCTTCCTTCCTTCCCCCTCGCCTCCTCTCTTCCCCTCTTCCCCTCTTCCCTTGCCTCGCTCCCTTCTTTCCTTCCCCCTCACCTCCTCTCTTCACCGGCCTTGCTCGTGTCCTCCTCGTCTGCCCACACCTCTTCCTATTCCTCGCTCCCCTCCTCCTCCTTTTCTCTTCCTCTCTTCCCTCTTCCTCTCTCCTCCTCCCTTTTCTCGCTCCCCTCCTCCTCACATCACCCCCTTTCCCCTTACCCCTCCTAACTCCTCCCCTCTCCCCTCCTTTCTTCCCTCTCCTCGCTCCCCTAACGCCCTCCCCTCTTCCCTCCCCTCGCTCCCCTAACCCCCTCCCCTCTTCCTTCCCCTCGCTCCCCTAACCCCCTCTCCTCCCCTCCTCGCTCCCTTCCTCTTTAGTTCCTTCCTGTCTACCCCCCTTCCCTTATCTACTCCTTCTATTTTTTGTTTGTTGCTTTTTTCATTTCCTGTCTCTTCTATATCTCTCATTTCATGTTATGGCATCGATCTGTAGCCTTTGTTCTTCCTTTCTGTCTCTCGCAACTTTGTTTCTCTCTCACTTTCTCTCTCTCTCTCTCTCTGTTTCATCCTCTCTCTCTCGCTCTGCCTCTGTCTCTGTCTCTGTCTGTCTGTCTCTCTCTCTGTCTGTCTGTCTCTCTCTCTCTCTCTCTCTCTCTCTCTCTCTCTTTCTCTCTCTCTCCCTCCCCCCCCCTCTCTCTCTCTTATTTTCTTTTCTCCTTCACAATGAATGTATATCAACACGCGCGAAATAATTCCTTTCACAGTCATCTTTCCAAATTAGCTCTATGAAAAGATCAGTTGTTCTTAAGAAAGCATTCAGACTTCGCAAAAACACTTGGAAGAAAAGATTTATTCCTGTCTTTCTCAACTCTAACTCTCTCTCTCTCCCTCTCTCTCTCTCTCACTCTTTGTCTGTCTGTCTGTCTGTCTGTATGTCTGTCTGTCTGTCTGTCTGTCTCTCTCTCTCTCTCTCTCTCTCTCTCCCTCCCTCCCTCCCACCCTCTCTCTCTCTCTCCCTCCCTCCCTCTCTCTCCCTCCCTCCCTCTCTCTCTCTCTCTCTCTCTCTCTCTCTCTCAGCCTCTCTTTCTCTCTCTTTCTTACTCATCAGTGACCTTAACTAGTGTCTATGTCACATGACTTGCCTTTCCTCTATCTCTCTTTCCTTCCTTCCTTCTCTTCCTTCCTCCTTCCCTTCCTTCCCTCCTTCCCTCTCCTCCTCCCTTCCTTCCCTTTCCTTCCCTCCTTCCCCATATTCCTCCCCATTTTTCGTTCAAAGACACTAATTCGAACAAACTGCTCGTGTATGGGCCTTTTGTTTGACATCACCGGCTTCCCTCGCTCCTCCCAGCAGGCAATTGCAGTTCCCGTGACTATATATCAGAGGGAATTTCTCTCTCTCTCTCTCTCTCTCTCTCTCTCTCTCTCTCGCTCTCTTTCTCTCTCTCTTCTCTCTCTCTCTCTCTCTCGTTCTCTCTCTCTCTCTCTCTCTCTCTCTCTGTCTCTCTCTCTCTCTCTCTCTCTCTCTCTCTCTCTCTCTCTCGTTCTCTCTCTCTCTCTCGTTCTCTTTTTCTCTCTCTCTGTCTCTCTCTCTCTCTCTCTCTCTCTCTCTCTCTCTCTCGTTCTCTCTCTCTCTTTTCTTCTTTGCCCCTTTCCCCCTATCATCTTCCCACCCCCTTCCCTTTAATTATTGTCTCCCCTGCAGCTCGATCTTGTACTCCCGCTGTAACCCCCCCCCCCCACTCTGCTCTCCCCTTGCCCCCCCCTACTCCCTTGTTTCCCTCCTAACGCTCCCTTCCCCCACTCCTAGCCTTTCCCTTGTCCCTCTATCCCCCCCACCCGTCTTCCCTTACATCTTAACCCTACCCCCACCCCCCATCCTCTCCTCTTCCCTCCCCAACATCTCTTTCTTTTGCCTCTCCTCCCCACCCTTCCTACATCTCTCTCCAGCCCCTATCCTATCTCTCTCACTCTAACATTCTCTCTCTTCTCTCCCACTCTCTCTCTCCCACTCTCTCTACCTCTCTATCTTTCTCTCTCTCTCTCTCTCTCTCTCTCTCTCTCGCTCTCTCTCTCTCTCGCTCTCTCTCTCGCTCTCTCTCTCTCTCTCGTTCTCTCTCTCTCTCTCGTTCTCTCTCTCTCTCTCTCTCTCGTTCTCGTTCTCTCTCTCTCTCCCTCTCTCTTTATATTCTCCCTTTCTTCCCCTCCTCCTCCCCTACATCTCGACCCCCACTCCCTACCCCTACCCCTACCCCTACCCCTATTTCTCGCCCTTCATATCCCCTACATGGATGTGTTAGCCCGTCTTGTCCCTGACCAATTACACTGTGTCTCCCCGTCCGCCAATTCCACAGGAGGTCAAACGAGGCCAATTACAGGCTGTATTGTGGAGGTCTGGAGGTGCAGCGGCTGTGGTGATCTTGTCGTTGTTATGTTACTCGCTCTATGTTCTTTTCTATTGTTGTTTTGCCATTGAATTGCTGCATTGTTGATAAGAAAACAAACAAACAAACAAACAAACAAACAAACAAAAAACGTCTGAGGTGTTTTTTTTTTAATTTTCTTGATATTCTTTTCTCTTTCTTTCTTCTTAATTCGTTTTATTTAGGATTATTTTTTTTCTTCCGATGTTTTTTTTTCTGTTTTCTTGCTTTCCTTCGTTTCATTTTATTCTTACTCTTCTTTTCCTTTATTTATATCTTATTGCTGTGTTATTTATCTATTCCTTATATCTACTACTTTATTCATATCTATCATTTTATGTATCTCCTTTTACTTGATCTAAGGTGGTTATTGTTATTTTCTTTGACTTTTGTTTAGGAGAAATAGCAACAAGATTATTTCTTTCTTTTTGATTATTCCAAGAAAATATAAAAGAAAAACGCCAAATAATAATTTTTTTCTTTTTCAGAAGACAATGAAAAGAAAACCGGTGATTAAAAAAAAGCAAATTCGAAATCGTGATTAATATTTCAATTCATTATTCATAACAGTAACTAAATGTCGTAAACAACAACAACAATAACACAATAACAAAAGATGAAGGAATTTCAACGACCACCAACAAAAGAAAAAAAAAAGAAAGTTCAGAATAAGATAAAATAAGAAGAGAGAGATAAACAACAACAAAACAACAACAACAAAAAACATCAGATATCATACATGGCTTACGGCGCCCCTCCCCCCTCCCCCTCCCCCTCCCTATCCACCCTACCCACCCCACCCTCATCGTCAAATACATAACCGGGAAGAGCAACAAGTAAGGCCAATAGAACCAACAACCAACAACAACAACAACAAAAACAACAAAAACAAGAACAACAACAACAACACACACACATATTAAGAATAAAATGTAGAAACAAAAAAATATATATCGAAACGGAATCTCCATAATATGAATTTCAAGTCTTCCTGAATTAAGTAAACAGCTTGTTGCGTGTGTCTTGAATTCCCAAAAGAGGGGGGGAGAGTGATGGGAGGGGTGGGGGTAAGGGGGTGAGGGGGGTGAGGGGAGAGAGGGGAGAGAGAAGGGGGGGGGGATTTTGCATTAATTATATATCAAGAGAGGAGCGGAAATTGCTTTTAGATTTATATATATATATATATATATAAGGGAAGAGGTACATTAAGTTTAATTATCTTGATATGTTTTTTTTTTTTTTTTTTTTTGATCTCTTATCATTTCCCTTGGTCTCTCTCTCTCTCTCTCTCTCTCTCTCTCTCTCTCTCTCTCTCTCTCCCTCTCTCTCTGTCGGTGTCTGTGTGTGGGTGTGGCTGATTGTCTATCTGAGTATCTGTCTGTCTCTCTCTCTCTCTCACACTCTCTCTCTCTCTCTCTCTCTTTCTCCCCCCCCTCTCTCTCTCTCTCTCCCACTCCCCCTCCCTCTATCTCTCCCACTCCCCCCTCTCTTTCTCTCTCCCACTCCCCACCCCCTTCTCTCTCTCTCTCTCTCTCTCTCTCTCTCTCTCTCTCTCTCGTCCCCGATTCACTATCATTCTCTCATTTCCTTATTCTGAAGAGAACAAAATGAATAACATGAGGAAGGCTATGCAAATAAAAATAACAAATTAGAGGTAATTCAAGGAACAGAACAATCAAGCGAACCAACACATATCCTAGGAATCTGCATAACAGCCCAGGACAACGTTCTAACAAAGCACATACTTCACGAAAATGTGGCGGGCAACATAGAGACCGCATACCGCATAGAGACAAAAAAAAGTATAGTGGTTAGATTACTTTGGGTGAGCAAGAGGGTGTTAGTAGGTGTCTGAGGGGGGGGGGGGGGAGTGAGAGAGAGAGAGAGTGAGAGAGTGAGAGAGTGAGTGAGAGTGAGAAAGTGAGAGAGAGTGAGAGAAAGTGAGAGATAGCGAGAGATAGTGAGAGAGAGAGAGAAGGAGATAGATAGATAGATAGATAGATAGAGAGAGAGAGAGAAAGAGAAAGAGAGAGATAAATGGAGAAGGATATGGAAGGTAGAGGGGAGAGAGGAAGAAAAGGGAAGGAATATAATTGGAGAGAAAGAGCAATAAAGAAGGAGAGACAAAGTAGAAGGCGAGGGGAAAGAGGAGATGGAGGGACAGGGGTAGAGGGAGGGAGAGAGGAAGAGTGAAGGAGAAAGATCAAGGGAGGGAAAGAGAATCAGGAAGAGCGAATGAAGTGGATGATAGAGAAGAGGGATGAAGAAGAGGGAGTAAAGGAGGGGGAGAAGGAGGAAGATGAGGGAAGGAAGGGAGAGAAGGAGAAAGGAGAGGGAGAGAGAAACAAGGAAAAGCTAAGGAGAGTAACTGAGAGGAAAAGAGAGAGAGAGAGGAAGGAAGGAGACAAGGAGAAGAAGCAGAAGAGAGGAGAGAAGAGGAGAGAAGAGGAACAGACAAAGGGGCGAGAAAGAGAATGGAGAGAAGGAGATAAGAGGAACAGAGAAAAAGGCAATAAAGAGAGAAGAAAGGAAGAAGCAAGACCGATGCGTGAGGGTTATGAAGGCAGTAATGACTCGGGAAATGTGTCAGGAAATTATCTGGAGCCATATCCGTCCTCGAGGCTCGCGGTTGTGTTTGTGTGTGCGGAGACGGGCGGGCGGGCGAGGAGGGCGGTTTGCAGGTGCGAGCGCTCCTGCCTTGGGTGGGCGTATGTCTGTGTGCTTGTTGGTGCTTGTGTGTGTGTGTGTGTGTATGAAAAGTGAAAGAGATGAAAGAAAAAGCCTAAATCGAAATACATACATACTAAATTCTAACTTCCAGCAGATCAGATTTCCATAAGTATACGAGGCAATGAAGAAAAAACTATCATCCCCAAAGAACCATGATTCCTGTAGCCTGTGTGTCCCTCAGCGGAGGATGAGTCATTTGATATCAAGTTATTCACCACCAGGGAACGATCTGCTTTTCCCGATCACTGGGATCATAAGAGAGGCGTGGTTGTGCATTAGTTTGACTCACGTTTTTTCTCTTTCTCCCACAACAGAAATTTGCATTTTTTTTTTCTACACACACACACACACACACACACACGCATATATATATATATATATATACATATATATATATATATATATATATATATATATATATATATATATATATATATATATGCATATGCGTGTGTGTGTGTGTGTGTATGTAGTGTGTGTGTGTGTGTGTGTGTGTGTGTGTGCATACGTGTATAGGCCTATATCAGCATGTGATTATATGTAAGTATATAAGTATCTACATGGATACTTATACATTCATACGTGTTGACAGACTTGCTTATGCTTATGTCACCGGAGCAGAATGGGAGAAAACAGATTTCGGGTGTATTAATCCTTCATAAATTTCGTAAACTAGATTTTCTTCAGTTAAGCTTATACTGTTTTTTTTTTTCTTCTTCTTCCTTTTTTTTTCTTTTCTTTCTCTCGAAAAGTCCGAATGACGGATCGTGTTTTTATTCTTTCTTTCTTTCTTTCTCTCCTTTGTTACGTTTTTTTTTGTCAGTAATGACAGATATTTACTTGATCTTGAAATTAGGACAGATGCGTGGCAATTTTTTACCTGAAATTGCCTTTTATGATATATTGTACTATCGCTTCTATTTTTAACTTCAATATCTAATTAGTATTGCAGTCATTCCTCTGTAATTATTATTTTTTAATCTGATATTTTGCGAATGAGCGCCGTTTTATGTTTCCAATAAAAGTGATTTGATTTGATGGATTAATATTTCTGCTTGTGTGTTATGATTCTACGTAATGCCGTGTCGTAATGAATCTGATTACGTGTTTTGGGTGACACACGTAACAATGTATATATATATACATATATATATATATGTATATATATATATATATATATATATGTTTATATATATATATATATATATATATATATATATATATATATATATATATATATATATATATATACATATACACATTGTTACGTGTGTCACCCAAACCACGTAATCAGATTCATTACGACACGGCATTACGTAGAATCATAACACACAAGCAGAAATATTAATCCATCAAATCAAATCACTTTTATTGGAAACATAAAATGGCGCTCATTCGCAAAATATCAGATTAAAAAAAATAATTACGGAGGAATGACTGCAATACTGATTAGATATTGATGTTAAAAATAGAAGCGATAGTACAATAAATCATAAAATGCAATTTCACGCCAAAAAATTGCTATGCAACACACTATCGTTAGTGACAAAAAACGTAACAAAGGAAAGAAAAAAGAATAAAAAACACGATCAGTCTTCCGGACTTTCAGGTTCAAAATAACAATATAATTACGATGAAATATAATGCCGGTGATAATTATTACCATAATCTCAAAATTAGAGGTCAAATTTTCGAGAGAAAGAAAAGAAAAGAAAAGAAGAAGAAGAAGAAAAAGAAGAAGAAGAAAAAAAACAGTATAAGTTTAACTAAAGTAAATCTAGTTTACGAAATTTATGAAGGATTAATACACCCGAAATCTGCTTTCTCCCACCCTGCTCCGGTGACATAAGCATAAATAAGCAAGCCTGCCAACCCGTATGAACGTAGAAGTATACACACTAATCAAACACACTAATGATCCATGTAGATACTTATATACCTAAATATGATCACATTCTGATATGAGCCTATACACGCATGCACACACACACACACACACACAAACACACACACACATACAAAACAGACACACACAAACACACACGACACAAACACCCACACCCACGCAAACAGACACACACACACACAAACACACAAAAACAGACACACATACAACAGAAACACAAACACACACACACACACAAAACAGACACACACACAAACACACCCACACAAACAGACACACACACAAACACAAACACCGACACCCACACAAACAGACACACAAACAAACACACAAACACACAAATAAGGGCTTATAAGGAAGTATGTGCATAAAACAAACAATAATCACACACTAACATGTCTGAAAACGAAGTTGCATGATCAGTAAATGAGTTTATTTACCGATATGCAACAATTTCAATTTCGAGGAAGCCATCGCTACACAGATCATATTTCTAACAGTTTGCAACAGCATGTAATTTACGCCCCCTCCCCCCCCTCTCTCTGTCCCCTGCCCCCCCTCCCCCCGCTTTACCTCTTTTCCCCCTCTTCACACCCCTTCCTTTCTCTCTCTTTCTCCTTCCCTTCCCTTCTCCTCGTCTTTCTCTCGCTCTCAGCTCTCTTAATTCACTTTCCTTATTCCCTCTTATTCATTTTAATTTCCTTCTCTCTCCCGTTTGCCCTTCTCCCTCTTTCTGCAATTAACCCACCCCTTCTTGCACTTTGCCCTCTTTGACCCCACTGCCCACTCTCCTTTCCTTACTTCATGCCCACCACCACCCACTCTCCCCCCACTACCCCACCAACTGCTCTCCACCCCTACTCCTTGCCCACCTCAAATCCCATAACCTACTCCCCTAATCCTTCCCTTCACCTCTTCCCACTTCCCCTTTCCCCCATCCCATCCACCCACTTCGCCCTTCTCTCACCCCCTCCCCACTTCCCCCTTTCCCTTTTCCCTACCCCCTCCACCCACTTCCCCTTTCCTCTCACCCCCTCTCCCTCCACCCACTTCCCCTTTCCCCCACCCCCTCCACCCACTTCCCCCTTTTCCCCACCCCCCTCCGCCCACTTCCCCTCTCCCCTTTCCCCCACCCCCTCCACCCACTTCCCCTTTTCCCCACCCCCCTCTACCCACTTCCCCTTTCTCCCACGCCCACCCCCCTCCACCCACTTCCTCTTTCCCCCACCCCCTCCACCCACTTCCCGCTTTTCCCCACCCCCCTCCACCCACTTTCCCTCTCCCCTTTCCCCCACCCCCTCCACCCACTTCCCACCTCCCCCCACCCCCCCTCCGCCCACTAATAAGAACCGCCACTTATTGGTATTCGCCGAAACAGTCCGTAATGAGGCGGCGGCGACAGAAGCTCAGATTCAGGAGCGCCATTAATCGAGACACCGTCAGAGCTCGTCCCTGATTGGCTAAAGTTGATTGCCAATCAGCGCGCGGCACGTCACGGTGGCGAGGTGGTACGATGGTGCTTCGTTCATCTTTTTTTTTTCTTTCTTTTTTCTTCTTGTTCTTCTTTTGTTTTTTTTTCTTCTTGTTCTTCTTCTTTTGTTTTTTTCTTCTTGTTCTTCTTCTTTTCTTCTGCTCTTATTCTCGTGTCCACTATTTTGTCTTTCTTTTCATCTCCCTCTTTCTCTCTTTGCGTGCGAAATCTTAAAGAAGTAGGGAAAGAGCGGGAAATTTTAGGAGAATTGGGTAGGGAGGGGGAGAAGAGGAGATGGGAGTGGGAAGGGGAAGGAAAGGGGAAGGGAAGGGGAAGGGAAGGGAAGGGGAAGGAGATAGAGAGTGGGGGAGTGGGAAAAGCTATTGGTTAGGGAGGGAGGGGGGAGTAAGAAGGGAAGAAGGGAAAGGGGAAGGCGGGGGCATGGGGCGTGGGGGGCGGTCTTAATTTCCTCAGCATCTCGGTAAAGTTCTGCGGTGGGGTGAGGATCTTCACTCTCTCGAGACTTATTGAGGAGGAGGGAATTTGGGGGGGAGGGGGAGGGGGAGGAGGGATGGAGGGAAGGAGGAGGAGAGGAAAGGAGGGGGGGAGGGAGGAGGGAGAAAGGTGGGTGGATGGATTAGAATTGCGTAAATGGAAGGGAGGAAAAAGGAGGAGGAGGAGGAGGAGAGAAGGGAGAAATGGAAGAGGTGGAGGAAAAGGAGGAGGAGGAGGTGGAGGTAGAGGTGGAGATGGAGGGGGAGGTGGAAGTAGAGAAGAAGAAGAAGGAAAAGGATATGGAGAAGGATAAAGAAAAGGAGAAGGAGGAAGAGGAGAAGGAGGAGGGGGAGGAGAAGAAGGACGAAGAATAATATTGATAATGATAATGATAAGAAAATAATAATAATAATAAAAAATATAATAATGATAAATAATAATAACAAATAATAATGATATTAATAATAATAATAATAATAAAAAAGGCAAGACGGAGAAAGAGAGTAGAAAGGACGTGAAAACAGTGTCAAAGTGTGCCAAGCAAATAATCCAAGGAAGCGTAAGGGTGACTTCTTCTTTCTTAAGGTCAACGAGCAGTACTTAAGGAGATCAGCTCTTGGAAAAGACACTCCCTAATGAATACTTCTTAAAAAATCTCATAATCTTCTTTATGGAAACTCCTATTTTCCTCGGAAGATGAAGAAAAAAGATATTTTATTTATAAGGCAATGAACTTAAAAAAGACGATTCATTAACGGACGGCGCAGAAAACACTCGTTGTTGGACCTGTTATTATATAATCGGATTAAATGCTTGATTGATTGCGTCCCGGTGATTAATTAAACGCCGTGCTGTTAGAATTCTTTTGCTTGTGACGCTGTTTTACCTATAGACTAATTAATTAATTAAGCTGGGCGGAAGGCTGGCGTCAGATTGCATAATCCTAATCGTTGTTCAGTTGTCTACACTTGTTGTAATTGGTTAAATTCAATTTACGTTCGTGGGATCTGTGTTTTGTATTCCCAAGAGATAAAAAAAACAATGTGTCGCCTGTATTTGTTATGAATTAGTCTGTATTTATCTTGGACAAAATTGGATTGACATTTTTTTTTTTTGAATAACGAAAAATTAATATATATGTTAATCCGAGCCCTGAAATTGGCACAGAGGATTATGCAACACTGGGAACAATAAGGCTTTTTAACAGACCAGTTGTCTAAGTTAAATTAATTATATTATCATCCACGTCATTTCACACGGTCGAACTAACCCTTTGAAATGTCCAATCAAACTCACCAACTCAGATATCTAATTCTAAATTCTGATTCTAAATCTGATAACGAAATTCCACCTCGATTCCATATTTCATTCTTAGGAAAAGAATGAAGTAAAAAAAAAGAAAAAAAAAAGAATGAAGTAAAAAAAAAAAAAAAAAAAAAAGACAATAACTCATTCATTCAAGCAAGTTAACAAACTCAAGTGGCTCATCTATTATAAGACTCGACCACTTAAGAGAAACTCGTGGACGCAAACAATAGATAAGAAGTCAGAACAAAAGCATGTTGTCATGATGAGGTCCTGACTGGATTAAGCCTTTGGAAACGCTATCCTTGGGAATCTTGTGTCGAGGGGTACTATGAGATTTCTTAAGCCCTTTTGAGGTTTTATGTTAAAAAAGTGTCTTTATTTTAGCTTTTCCTTAAGAGGGTGTGAGTTTTTTATTTATTATTTTTTTTTTTGTTATTTTATTGTTATTATTTTTTTTACATGTTATGTATTTGTACTCTTTTTCCTGCTTTCTTTGTGTTTTCCTCTTTTTCTATGTTTTGATTTGTCTGATTATTCATCTGTTCTTATACCTGTCTTTTCATCAATGTATACATTGTATGTATGTATATATGTCTTCTATTTCTTTATACATCTCCTTTCTTGGAATGTCACCATTCACTCCTCAACTTTATTCAACTACTTCACTTAATAAGAAAAATACATAATCTTCTTCTGTTCTCCTATTCCTTTGTTCTCTTGTCCTTCCTCTTTTGTTCTTCTTCCATACTACCTAAATTATGACAAAGTACCTGAGATTTTTTTTTTTTTTTTTTTTTTTTTTTTTTGAAACTCAACTACTGCATGAATAATACCTTTATCCTGTATACTCTGTCAAAAGGTCTCTGTGGTTTAGAATGCATTATCCAGTGGTTTATATTGAGAGCAGGATATTGTGTGAAATAATAACTACATTGTAAATATTCTCCTTTTGAAGCGTAACATAACTTATACATTAATGTAGGTTATTGTATGATACAACAATAGTATTGACATTGGTACTTTGGTTATGTATGGGAATTGTACTGTTTGAACTGAATATTAATAATGACTGTATGGCAATGATAAGAAAACCTGTATTATTTCAATATGAATAATTTTGTCCCATGGACCTTTTTTTCGGGGGGGGGACATGAAATTATTCTACTTCAATATAAAAAAATGTAAGATTTTACACGTAAAGAAACAACTAGGGAAAATGCTGTAAACACATCAAACGAGTAAGTTATTGAACGACAAAGTACTTACCTTCGTCAAACACACACACACACACACACACACACACACACACACAGTCAGTACCTTTAGTATCTTAAAAGTGTTTTGTGAATTGCCTGTTTACACTTATTCAAGAAACCTTATGTATTTTGTTTATTTGTGTTTTATGTCTTTGCTGTTAGTACACCGTGAATTACGATGTAGTACTAATCATACTGTTTGAAGAATAAACATGCAGGTTGTAATAATACAACCTGCAATCAGGATATCTTTCGTTTGAAGTTTACACATTTAAAAATATCAATTGCAGCTTGAGTATATCTAGTGTATCATTAATCCATCTGTAAACCAGAATCTCCCTTAATTAATGCAGTTCTTGAGTATGTATTAAGTTGATTCAAGTTTTATTTATGTGTATCATTCCTATATATCATATGTCTGAAACTAGATACTTGAACATTTTGATTCACATTCGATAGAGTATACCATCTGTCAAACATTTCCAAGGAAGAAAGGACTTACGGAACAGGAAAGTGGAGAGAGGTAGCATGAAAGTGGATAGTTTGTATCTCTTTGGAGAATAATCAACTTGCATTTCAACTTCGTACGAACCTCCTTTCTGTCCTAGAAGACGACATATCCTGTATCATGACTAAGCACTTTTAGATAAGTGTGAGGGAGAGATAGATATTCCGTTTTTGTTTGATTAGCTTGCAAGGATCTTTCAAGCTGGGATGCCAAACATGCAAAACTCGCAACGGAGAAAAGGATCATTTGCAACAATAAGAATGAAGATCGCAATTTCGGGGTCAGCTAAAGGGAGGCAAGACTATGCGTACCCACGTAATTACAGCTATGTGTGTCTGTATTAAGAAAGAAGTGATTTTCATTTTAGCAATAGAAGCAGAGAGGTTTGCAACACCGATGCAAAAGTACATAGAGCGTCTAAAAAGAATGTTCTTCGAAGTAACCGTTAACATAATCTCTTTACTTCAAAGACAAGGAACCTGTTTGTTTGTGTGCGGAAGGCGATTGAATTATCTCTAAGGCAATTGACCGCCCTTCTTCGCGTGGTTGCAAAGACATTAGCCTAAGTGGGACCTTGACACTGATTTACGCCGTTGAGTTTGACAACAGAGGCAACAGTGGGGGGAAGCGGACAGGGCGAAGGAAGAGGGAGATGGAGAAAAGGAGAGTGCAAAGGGAGAAAATGGAAGAGGAGAGGAGGGGAAGAGGAGGGCAGAGAGAGAGAGAGAGAGAGAGAGAGAGAGAGAGAGAGAGAAAGAGAGAGAGAGAGAGAGAGAGAGAGAGAGAGAGAGAGAGAAAGAAAGAAAGAAAGAAAGAAAGAAAGGAAGGGGCAGAGGTGGGTGATGGAAAGAGGAAAGTCGGGGGAAGGGAGGGGAAGGGGAGGGGAAAGGGAGGGGAAAGGGAGGGGAAAGGGAGGGGAAGGGTTAGAGAGGGAAGACACACCCTCATACGCGTTAAAGGGGAACACACAGCGATATGTAGATACATGTAAGCAAGCTACATGTAACCCAGGAGTGTAACAACCCCCATCTACCTCATGCACTGTATCCACATAGAAGAGTATGAGGACCTGGATATAGGGAGGAAGCCCCAGGGAGGAAGCCCCAGGGAGAAGCCCCAGGGAGAGAGTCCTCGAGTGCAAGGGAAGGTAACGAAGAGCAAGAAGGATACATGATACATCATTTCTGAAAATGTGTCATGGTTCACGTAGTCTAGACTTTTTCGAAGAGAGACAAAAAAAAAAAAAAAAAAAAAAAAAATGTTAGCGTGTATCTTCTTTGGTTGGTTGACTTTGATGATAATATATTGTTGAAATTTGATAGGTATGGAAGGCTTATATTGGGTTATATATTATGACCATCTACATCAGAAATGTTTTAGATAATATGTGGGTAGTTTCAGAGCCTATAAAGAATCCTATTTGCAATGAAATGAGTCTGAAGTCAGAGATAACTTTATGATTTTATGATGAGACACAGAGGAAGAAAATAGAGCAGAGATGACGTCATGTCCTTAATTTAGAGAGTGAGGGGGGGAGGGGAGGGAGGGGGGAGAAAGGGAACATGAAAGGGAGAACGGAGAGCGAGAGTGAGTGAGAGTGAGGACGAGATGGAGATGGAGAGGGAGTGAGAGAGAGAAGATGGAGATAGAATATGTATATATATATATATATATATATATATATATATATATATATATATATACATACATACAAACACACACACACACACACACACACACACACACACACACACACACACACACACACACACACACACACACACACACACACACACACACACACACACACATATATATATATATATATATATATATATATATATATATATATATATATATATATATATAAAGAAAGAGAGACAGAGACAGAGAGAGTTAGAAAGAGAGATAAAGATAAATATAAAGATATGAGAGGATAGGAAAGGCAATGAGGTGAAATGAAATGAAATAAAATGAGATGAGATGAGATGATATAAGATGATATGAGATAATATTAGATGAGACGAGACGAGAGGAGATATAACCCACTAGCTGCCAGCAGTTGCAATCCACTAGCTTCTCTTATTGTACCCGGTGGATAAGACAGACAGACGTTCACGTATCATGGTTTTTATTAGTGGAACCGGTTAATACATTTGGCAGAAGGGTCAGAGGTCAGAGGTCAGAGGTCAAAACTGTTCGCTCTGCCTCTTCTTCTCTCGCTTCTGAGTGCCTTTCTCCACCTGGGTTCCTTCTGCATTCTTCTTAAATATGAATCTTGAATCCCTTTCTTTGCCTCGGGGCTTCCGCTAGCTAACACAGCTGCTATGGATGATGAAGGTAAGGCGGAAGCGGAAACAGGAAGCAGGAAATGTCAGGTCAACAGAATGTCAGCATTATTTCGTTGAATTTTGTAGAATAGCGTAATCAGTGTCTTAGGTTACGTGATATGCAGTGTCAGTGCCTTATAGAAGAAAGGAGAAGACAAGATACGATAAGAGAAGAGAGAGAGAAGAAAAGATAAAAGAAGGTAAGAGAAGAGAAGAAAGGAGAAGAGAGGAGAAGAGAAGAGGAGTGAAGAGAATAGAGAAGTGAGAGAGAAGAGAAGAGAAGAAAAGAGAAGAGAAGAGAAGAGAAGAGAAGAAAAGAGAAGAGATGAGAGGAGAAGCAAAGAGAAAATAAGAGAGAGAGAATCAAAACACACACACACACACGCACACACATACACAAACACCCCCCCCCCCCTCCACACACACACACACACGCACACACACACACAAACACACACACACACACAAACACAAAAACACACACAACACACATGTTAATCAGCAGTCGTCTAGCGACGCGAGTAGGACTAACAGAGATAAACAGAAATAGGGTTCTGTTGTTCGTCTCCCCTTAAATTAGTTTAGTTAGGCCTTTGCATCTAAGGAGCAGTCGGGACGTGGGCAAACTTAGGCTCAAGGTTGGGTGTGTTATGGGAATTTAATGCTAGTGAACAGAGCAGTATGTTTTCTGTTCGCGTTCATCACAATTAGTTGGAATTTATATGGGAGTGTTGGTTCGTGTTGAAGCTGGGTGCTGTTGTTGTGGTTGATATTGTTTTTTTTTTTATTATTGATATTATCGTTGATATCATTGTTATCATAAGAGTTATTATTATTGTTATTATTATAGATGATGTTATCATTATCATCATCGTTATTATCGCTATTAGTGTTATCACTATAATCATCATTAGTGTTATCACTATAATCATCATTAATGTTAACACTATTATCATTACTGCTGTCAGCATCATCATTATTACTGTTATAATGCCAATAATAACAACCATGATCGAAATAATGAGAATTATCCTTATCGAAATGACCATAATTGCTTCTGTTTGCATTAACATTTATATCATAATCATTATTCAAATACCCATATGAAGAGCTAGAAAAATACAATATGATATAATATAAGTTCCCATAAGGCGAAGTAAGTTCAAGTCATGTCCAAACTGACAGCAAGTTGACCCAGGAAAGTCTCTAACACTACATCCTATAGACTTGGCCAGGAAATAGACCCTTGACCTGGTCAGGAAAAAGACCCTTGACCTGGCTAGAAAAAAAAGACCCCGACCTGGCCAGGAAAAAGACCCTTGACTTGGCCAGAATAAAGTATCCCTGACCTGGCCAGGAAGAAGACCCTTGACCTGGCCAGGAGAAAGAAGGCAGGTCAAGACGGAAAGCAATAAGGATGATACGTAAATGAGATTAAAAAAAAAAAGAAGAATGATAAAAAAACAAAGATAAAGAACAGGAGAAGTAGAAGAACAAGAACAAAAAACATAAATAACAGAGGGATGATAAGAAAATGAAGAAGGAAAATAAATGGCTTCAGGTGAGCTTCTCGAAGTAAGAACTAAAATATCATCTTAAAAGGTGTCGAAGTCACAATGAGGATGATTATCCTTGACGCTAGAGACCGGATGACAGGAACAAGGGGCTGGTCCTTTATTGAAGCGATTAAAAAAAAAAAAAAAAAAAAAAAAAAAAAAACAAGAGATAAAAAACAAGAACAACAACTAAAAAGCCAGCCTTCTGACTAGCCTTCCAACTGCTCACGGAAATACATCCTCAGCATCACCTTCTCCTTAGATTATGTCTCTTAAATAGACTCGTTCCCCAGCACGCCAAGAATGCTGTTGTCTCGCTGACGCTGAGAGTTTTCTCGAATGCAATAAGAATTCATTACCTGGCTTGCCTCTGAATAGCTTTGCTTTGCAGTTAAGTTGGTTTGGCTCAAAACGGGCTTTTGGTGTTTCTTGTTTGTTTGTTTGTTTTTGTATTACTGGGATATATTTATTTATGTTTGTATACATACATATATATA
>BOPN01000063.1:466312-468812 GCA_017312705.2 Penaeus japonicus
TCCCCCCTCTCCCCTTCTCCCCCCCCCTCCCCTTCTCTTAATGGAGGGGTAATTCCATCCCAACGAGAGATGCCGGAAATCGTTGGCAAGGGCATTTGCAAAGCGGATTATTTGCCTTTTACGATCTCCTCTCTCTGTCTGTCTATCTGTCTCTCTTCTTCTTTATACATCTGTCTGTCTTTCTCCCGCATTCGCATTCTCTCATTCTTTTTTTCCCCAACCTGTCTGGCTCTCCTCTTTCTTTCATTTTTTTCTGTCTGTTATTTTTTCTGTCTCTAACACACACACACACGCATACATACGTACAGAAATAGAGAAAGAGAGATAAAAAGAAAAAGAGAAAAAGAGAGATAGAGAAGTTGAGAGAGAACGAGACAGAGAGAGAGAAGAGAGCCTGGGACAAGAGATAGATAGATAGATAGATAGGTAGATAGATAGATAGATAGATAGAGAGAGAGAGAGAGAGAGAAGAGAGCCTGGGACAAGAGAGAGAGAGAGAGAGAGAGAGAGAGAGAGAGAGAGAGAGAGAGAGAGAGAGAGAGAGAGAGAGAGAGAGAGAGAGAGAGAGAGACAGATAGATAGAGAGAGAGCGAGAGAGAGAGAGACAGACAGACAGACAGATAGACAGATAGATAGAAAGGAATAGAAAACATATAGACAGATTTAGACGAACACTTTGTCTAAAAGATGCAACATACTTTAATTTAGTGAAAACCTGGTGACAGTGATTAAATTTGCACACAATGTATTGCAATTAAACAAAAAGACTTTCTCTGTATTTTCTTTTATTAAAAAAAATAACAATACTAATTCATATCAAAACAAATAAAAAACAAACAAAAAACACTCAGTAAACACCCGTCATGGAGCTGGGATTTGACTGAACACTAACCATATCTAAATCCTTTAGCATAGTCTTAACTGCGTCCCCATGTTGCAAAGTGTCCCCACATATCAATTGCACAATGCAAGCTCACGCGTCGGGTGCTGAAGTCAACCTATTAATTTTCATTGTCCATCTACCCGCGTTGTTGCAACCAATATCCCGGTTGGTTATGTGCAACATGTTCTAGCAGTGTGACTTGCATTCCATGGTTCTTGAGCTTGTGGCTCTATGTTGCAGGGACAAAGTGTGTTCATCTGCCGTTATATAAAGCCAATGCAGTATGAACCCTTTGCAGTATAAAACTGATGTACTATGAAACGATTTTGAGAAACAAACAAACAAAAAAAATGTATATATATAAATCAGCTGGGGCATAAAACCGCTGATGGGCATAGCTGGTATGTTATGAATTCGGAGCATTGTAATGCAGCTGTGATATGAGGTCGCTGTTGCATGTTGGCTACGTAGCATAAAACCACTGAAACGTAAAACCACTGTGGCTTTAAATGCTCGACATTAAACCACCTATTATAAAACTGCTTTAGCATAACACCGCTTTAGCATAAAACTGCTTTAGCATAAAACCGCTTTAGCATAAAACCGCTTTAGCATAAAACCGCTTTAGCATAAAACTGCTTTAGCATAAAACCACTTGAGCATAAAACCGCTTTAGCATAAAACTGCTTTAGCATAAAACCGCTTTAGCATAAAACCGCTTTAGCATAAAACCGCTTTAGCATAAAACTGCTTTAGCATAAAACCACTTGAGCATAAAACCGCTTTAGCATAAAACTGTTTTAGCATAAAACCACTTGAGCATAAAACCGCTTTAGCATATAACCGCTTCCGCACAAAACCGCTTCCGCACAAAACTGCTTGAGCACAAAACCGCTTGAGCATAAAACCGCTTAAGCATAAAACCGCTTCCGCACAAAACCGCTTCCGCACAAAACTGCTTGAGCACAAAACCGCTTGAGCATAAAACCGCATAAGCATAAAACCGCTTCCGCACCAAAGGGTCCCGGCCCGCCTCGCACAGCCGGCGGGCGTAGCGGAGGGATGGGGCGACGCGGGAGAAGGGCGACGCCAAGCCCTCTGAGGGGACGGGATGAAGCGAGACGCGTCAAAGGCGAGGCCGCGTCGCAGGGGGATGCTGCCGGAACCCGCGAGACGAAGTGATCCGCGATGCCTCAGAGAGCGAGGCCAGAGAGGTCGAAGAGGAGACGCGGAGGAGGAAGCAAAAGGAAGCAAAGAGGATTATGCAAAATACCCCAATGGATGAGACAGAGTTGTGAAAGAGACGAATCTCTCTTTCGCAAAGTTCGGTAAGATCAGACATTCTAATCCTTAAAGAAAAGAGAAAACTAGAAAAAAAGACAATATGGTTGCTCAAAAACGTCCCTTCCGCCCCTGTTGCATGACGAGCGAGAAACTACGTGCCAGCTGTCTTGCAGACGACCTTCATAGCCAGCTGTTCGGAGATTTAAGGGACGCCATCTGGGAGAATTCTGCTGGGCTATTGGGCACTGCTATTATGCAATGCTGTTGGGCACTGCTATTGGGCACAGCTACTAGGCCCTGCTATTAGGTACTCTTTGTTGTGATAAGGTAGGC
>BOPN01000063.1:481312-483812 GCA_017312705.2 Penaeus japonicus
CGTCTTGGAGACACGAGCGCAAGCAAGCAAAGCAAAGCAAGCAAAGCAAAGCAAGCAAAGCAAAGCAAAGCAAAGCAAAGCAAGCAAGCAAGCACGAAGATAAAGGGAAAGGCAAGAAAATACACGACTATCCCGATGGCCCTTTGGCTATTTTGCTGTTTTTTTTTTCTATTTTGCTTCTTGAATCCATCGCAAGCAAGCAAGCACGCACGCACGCACTCCCTGAGACACAGTGGCGACTCGAGCATAAATCACACCACAACACCACACTCGTTGCCACTATATCTGAAATAGTAAAACGCTCTTTGTAAGCGTCTAATGCATGTATACCAAGCACAATATAGCGTGTTCTGAGATAATTAAGTAAATATTGCACATTCTTGTCTGCATTTAGATGACTTATAACGACCCATGACTATTAATCTTCGTTTTTATTTCTTTTGTATTTTTTTATTGTTTTTTTTTTTATTATTTTTTTTAAAATCTTTGTTTTATCGCCATTATCATTTCTTCGTCTTCTCCCTACATTCTATGAAAGGGAGAGAGGGAGGAGAGAGATTAAAAGGCTATCTAGACTAATAATCAGTATACTAAAAGATTTAATATCAAATTGTTTTTATTTACTTATCTCTTGTAAAGTCATTCATCTAAGTTATCATCTATATGAAAGTGTTATTACCAAAATGAAGAAAATTATTATTCAAAACTCAAGATGATACCTTGAGATCTAGCAATCATAGTTGATCATTATAACATTTCCTTGTCTGCAATTTCGAGATGCAATATGAGTTGTTATACCTTTGATAAGAAGAAATAATCCTATATAATCCCTTTTAAGACAACAAAAAACAAAAACAAATGAAGCGCGTTATAATTTGGATGATTATCCAAATTTCTAAATAAACAAGGAAAGAAAGAAAAATTATCAGGAAGTATAAACCTCCGAAATACATTGTCACATGCTAGCTATATTAAAAAAAAAACAAAAAAAAACGAACAAACAAAACATCCAAGAACACAAGGAAGTAAAAGGAAGAAAGACAAAGAATAAAAAAAAGTAAAGAAAAGAGACGAAAAACAACAACAACAAAAAACAAACAAACTCAAAATCAGCTGACAAGGAAACTACACAAGCACTTCAAGACATTCTTCTGTTTTTCCCTTCCCCCCCCTTTTTTTAATGAAAAGGAGATAAAAAAAAAAAAAAAATACAAGACGACTGAATGTATTAGGAGAGATTATTTCAAGCTCTCAGGAGTGGAAAGGTGAAAGGTAAACTGAAGGAGATTTGACTGTGGTTTCTTGTGTGTGTGTGTGTGTGTGCGCGCGCTCGTGTGTGTGTGTGTGTGTGTGGGGGGGGTGTATGTGTGCGTGCGTGCGTGCGTGTGTGTGGGGGGGCTGTATATGTGTGTGTGCGTGTGTGTGGGGGGGCTGTATGTGTCTGTGTGTTTGTTAGTGTGTGTGTGTGTGTGTTTACTAAAAGCAATCATGCAAAATATAAAAGAAAAATGAAAATGAAAAAATCAAACAAAACATAAATTACTTATAACCACTTAAAACAGATAGATATAAAACACCAATAACAAAGAGTAATAAATAAGATTCAAACAGATTATAATGAAATATCAGAAAAATAACTCAAATGACTCCATGCAAGCACACCGGCTGTGGGATCTGGTGGCGTTGGTTACGCAGCAAGCAACATATCATGGCGATGCAAGCAAAAAAATGCAACCGGAATATGCATGAAGCAAGAACCAGAGACAAGGGAGTTTACACGAAAAGGAATTAGAAAGTGTGGCGGAAATTGCTGCTTTGCAATAAGACGTGGACTCTAATGTAATTGCGTACACGTGGTCGTGAAAGCGGTAGAAGATATTTAGCACAGGGACACATACACACACGCACGCACACATAAACACACGCACACATACACACATACACACGCACACACACATAAACACACACACATACACACACAAGCACACACACATAAACACACACACACACATACACACACAAACACACACACACGAACACAAGCACACACACACACACACACAAACACACACATGCACACACACACACACACACACACACACACACGAACACAAACAAACACACACACACACACATTACACATGTAAAAGAATAACCAAATACATGAAATTATTTCCAAGTACACTCACTGAATTATTTCAAATATTATATTTCATGTTTTATATACATAAAAAAAAAACTTGAGTTGTTATCTGCGGATGTACAAAATGAAATATCTGCTTTCCCATGATATTAAAATTCCTCTAGTTATACACTGTAAGAGAGTTGGTGTGTGAATTGTCATCGTAACTGAAATGAAGTCACCGACATGGAAAAAAAGCCAGAATTGTTATTTATTACCACAATGTAGTTAATCCACACCGGGGAAAAATTAAATTGTGGAAATGATAATAACCCTGCGGTCTCTCCGTGGCACGAGTCAAAAGGTGATCACTCTCCT
>BOPN01000063.1:488812-508812 GCA_017312705.2 Penaeus japonicus
GATAGATAGATAGATGTATAGAGAGAAAGCGAAATAAGAGGGGAAGTCTAAGTGAAAATAATCAGAAATGGGCGAGGAGGAGGAGGAGGAAGAGAAGAAGAATAAAGGAAAGACAATAAAGGGAAATACATATGCAGAAAGCATCGTCGGCGAGAAAGAAAAAGACTCCCACGAACCAGTATTTTAGTTGAGTTAGCGTTCGACTCTCTCTCGCATAGAAAACGGAGAAGGGCATGGACGTCATCTCGAAAAATAAAAGAACGAAAAAAATAATCGTCTGGACCAAAAGAATAATATATATATTCTAAACACGTTTGCCATTCGTGACGTTCCTGTGTTACGTAGTCATAAAATTTCGATATTACCTGCGCCATAAAACACAATCGGATGCCACTGTATAATATTCCCATTTGCTGTGTCTCATACATCACTCTTTCTTTCTCTCTCTTTTCAAAACGCAAAATGTGCAGGTGCGATTTGGGAAGTGACTTGAACACGAACTCGGTCAGAGTGAGTCTGGGTGAGTCAGAGTGAGTCAGAGTGAGGGAAAAGGTCAGAGTGAGTCTAGGTGAGTCAGAGTGAGGGAGAAGGTCAGAGTGAGTCAGAGTGAGTCAGAGTGAGGGAGAAGGTCCGAGTGAGGCTGGGTGAGTCATGATTACAGGTGAGTGAGTTTTTAAGTGAGTCTGAGTGAGTTAGGATTAGCGTTAGTAAGTTTGATTGAGCTAGAGTGTGTCTGAGTGAGTTAGGATTACAGATAGAGAGACAAAACACAAAAAAATACAAAGAAAATGTAGGAACATGAACAGGAATGAGAAAGATAACAAGAATAGAGAAACAAAACACAAAACCACGAAAAAAATAGAAAGAAGAAAAAAAGACAAACATTAGAAAAAAATGAATATATAATTACATACCCAAAACCATACCAAATCACAAAGAACACATCAACTTGACTCCAGAACCTCCATGAAAGACACCCTGCAACGTATTGCAAATCATCAGACAGCAATATCAAACGCTAATCCATTGATAAAAATCAAAATCACAAAGCTATTTATGAGAACATTTCTAATTTCATTACGGTGTTCGATTCCTCAGTGGCGCGGGAAAGAGATTAATATAATCGTTTCACTGTTAATTAATGTTAATCTTCCTCGTGTATGACGTACAGCAGAGAATATATTTGGATCCCCTACGAGCGGGAATAAGGAACGGGAATGGAATAAGGAATTGGAATGGAATAAGGGATTGGAATGAAATAAGGGATTGGAATGAAATAAGGGATTGGAATGGAATAAGGGATTGGAATGGAATAAGGGATTGGAATGAAATAAGGGATTGGAATGGAATAAGGAATTGGAATGGAATAAGGGATTGTTATGGAATAAGGGATTGGAATGGAATAAGGGATTGGAATGGAATAAGGAATTGGAATGGAATAAGGGATTGAAATGAATGGAATAAGGGATTGGAATGGAATAAGGGATTGGAATGGAATAAGGAATTGGAATGGAATAAGGGATTGGAATGGAATAAGGAATTGGAATGGAATAAGGAATTGGAATGGAATAAGGAATTGGAATGGAATAAGGGATTGAAATGAATGGAATAAGGGATTGGAATGGAATAAGGGATTGGAATGAATGGAATAAGGAATTGGAATGGAATAAGGGATTGGAAGGGAATAAGGAATTGGAATGGAATAAGGAATTGGAATGGAATAAGGGATTGGAATGGAATAAGGAATTGGAATGGAATAAGGAATTGGAATGGAATAAGGAATTGGAATGGAATAAGGAATTGGAAGGGGATAAGGAATTGGAATGAAATAAGGAATTGGAAGGGAATAAGGAATTGGAATGGAATAAGGAATTGGAATGGAATAAGGAATTGGAATGGAATAAGGGATTGGAAGGGGATAAGGAATTGGAATGAAATAAGTGGAATTGAATGGAATAAGGAATTGGAATGGAATAAGAATTGAATGGAATAAGGATTGAATGGAATAAGGAATTGGAATGGAATAAGGAATTGAATGGAATAGGGATTGGAATGGAATAAGGAATTGGAATGGAATAAGGAATTGGAATGGAATAAGGAATTGGAATGGAATAAGGAATTGGAAGGGGATAAGGAATTGGAATGAAATAAGGAATTGGAAGGGAATAAGGAATTGGAATGAATGGAATAAGGAATTGCAATTAATGGAATAAGAAATTGCAATGAATGGAATAAGGAATTGCAATTAATGGAATAAGAAATTGCAATGAATGGAATAAGGAATTGGAATGGAATAAGGGATTGGAAGGGAATAAGGAATTGGAATGGAATAAGGAAACGGATTGGAATAAGGAATTGGAATGGAATAAGGGATTGGAATGGAATAAGGAATTGGAATGGAATAAGGGATTGGAATGGAATAAGGAATTGGAATGGAATAAGGAATTGGAATGGAATAAGGGATTGGAATGAATGGAATAAGGAATTGGAATGGAATAAGGGATTGGAAGGGAATAAGGAATTGGAATGGAATAAGGGATTGAATGAATGGAATAAGGAATTGGAATGGAATAAGGAATTGGAATGGAATAAGGAATTGGAATGGAATAAGGAATTGGAATGGAATAAGGAATTGGAATGGAATAAGAATCGAAGGATAAGGAATTGGAATGAAATAAGGAATTGGAAGGGAATAAGGAATTGAATGGAATGGAAGGAATTGCAATTAATGGAATAAGAAATTGCAATGAATGGAATAAGGAATTGGAATGGAATAAGGGATTGGAAGGGAATAAGGAATTGGAATGGAATAAGGGATTGGAATGAATGGAATAAGGAATTGGAATGGAATAAGGGATTGGAATGGAATAAGGAATTGGAATGGAATAAGGAATTGGAATGGAATAAGGAATTGGAATGGAATAAGGAATTGGAAGGGGATAAGGAATTGGAATGAAATAAGGAATTGGAAGGGAATAAGGAATTGGAATGAATGGAATAAGGAATTGCAATTAATGGAATAAGAAATTGCAATGAATGGAATAAGGGATTGGAATGGAATAAGGGATTGGAATGGAATAAGGAATTGGAATGGAATAAGGAAACGGATTGGAATAAGGAATTGGAATGGAATAAGGAATTGGAATGGAATAAGGAATTGGAATGGAATAAGGAATTGGAATGGAATAAGGAATTGGAATGGAATAAGGAAACGGATTGGAATAAGGAATTGGAATGGAATAAGGAATTGGAATGGAATAAGGAATTGGAATGGAATAAGGAATTGGAATGGAATAAGTGGATTGAATGGAATAAGGATTGGAATGGAATAAGGATTGGAATGGAATAAGGGATTGGAATGGAATAAGGATTGAAGGAATAAGGAATTGAATGGAATAGATTGGAATGGAATATGGATTGAAAGGGAATAAGGAATTGGAATGGAATAAGGGATTGGAATGGAATAAGGGATTGGAATGGAATAAAGGATTGGAATGGAATAAGGAATTGGAATGGAATAAGGGATTGAAAGGGAATAAGGAATTGGAATGGAATAAGGGATTGGAATGGAATAAGGAATTGGAATGGAATAAGGAATTGGAATGGAATAAGGGATTGGAATGGAATAAGGAATTGGAATGGAATATGGATTGAAAGGGAATAAGGAATTGGAATGGAATAAGGATTGAATGGAATAAGGGATTGGAATGGAATAATGGAATTGGAATGGAATTAGGATTGAAAGGGAATAAGGAATTGAATGGAATAAGGGATTGGAATGGAATAAGGGATTGAATGGAATAAGGGATTGAATGGAATAAAGGATTGAATGGAATAAGGAATTGAATGGAATAAGGGATTGAAAGGGAATAAGGAATTGGAATGGAATAAGGGATTGAAAGGAATAATGAATTGGAATGGAATAAGGGATTGGAATGGAATAAGGAATTGGAATGGAATAAGGAATTGGAATGGAATAAGGGATTGGAATGGAATAAGGAATTGGAATGGAATAAGGGATTGGAATGGAATAAGGGATTGGAATGGAATAAGGGATTGGAATGGAATAAGGGATTGGAATGGAATATGGATTGGAATGGAATAAGGAATTGGAATGGAATGTTAGAAACGGACTGGAATAAGGAATTGAATGGAATATGAATTGGAATGGAATAAGGAATTGGAATGGAATAAGGAATTGGAATGGAATAAGGAATTGGAATGGAATAAGGAATTGAATGGAATATGAATTGAATGGAATAAGGGATTGGAATGGAATAAGGGATTGAATGGAATAAGGGATTGAATGGAATAAGGGATTGAATGGAATAAGGAATTGGAATGGAATACAAAACGGACTGGAATAAGGAATTGGAATGGAATAAGGAATTGGAATGGAATAAGTGAATTGAATGGAATAAGGAATTGGAATGGAATAAGGGATTGAAAGGGAATAAGGAATTGGAATGGAATAAGGGATTGAATGGAATATGGAATTGAATGGAATAAGGAATTGGAATGGAATAGTGAATTGGAATGGAATAAGGGATTGAATGGAATAAGGGATTGAAGGAATAAGGAATTGGAATGGAATATGAAACGGATTGGAATAAGGAATTGGAATGAATATGGATTGAATGGAATAAGGGATTGGAATGGAATAAGGGATTGGAATGGAATAAGGAATTGGAATGGAATAAGGAATTGGAATGGAATAAGGAATTGGAATGGAATAAGGAATTGGAATGGAATAAGGAAACGGATTGGAATAAGGAATTGGAATGGAATAAGGAAACGGATTGGAATAAGGAATTGGAATGGAATAAGGAATTGGAATGGAATAAGGAATTGGAATGGAATAAGGAATTGAATGAATTGGAATGGAATAAGGAATTGGAATGGAATAAGGAATTGGAATGGAATAAGGGATTGGAATGGAATAAGGAATTGGAATGGAATAAGGAAACGGACTGGAATAAGGAATTGGAATGGAATAAGGAATTGGAATGGAATAAGGAATTGGAATGGAATAAGGAATTGGAATGGAATAAGGGATTGAAAGGGAATAAGGAATTGGAATGGAATAAGGGATTGGAATGGAATAAGGAATTGGAATGGAATAAGGAATTGGAATGGAATAAGGAATTGGAATGGAATAAGGGATTGAAAGGGAATAAGGAATTGGAATGGAATAAGGAAACGGATTGGAATAAGGAATTGGAAGGGGATAAGGGATTGGAATGGAATAAGGAATTGGAATGGAATAAGGGATTGGAATGGAATAAGGGATTGAAAGGGAATAAGGGATTGGAATGGAATAAGGGATTGAAAGGGAATAAGGAATTGGAATGGAATAAGGAATTGAATGGAATAAGGAAACGGATTTGAATAAGGAATTGGAATGGAATAAGGGATTGGAATGGAATAAGGGATTGGAATGGAATAAGGAATTGGAATGGAATAAGGGATTGGAATGGAATAAGGGATTGGAATGGAATAAGGAATTGGAATGGAATAAGGAATTGGAATGGAATAAGGGATTGGAATGGAATAAGGGATTGGAATGGAATAAGGAATTGGAATGGAATAAGGAATTGGAATGGAATAAGGGATTGGAATGGAATAAGGATTGAAAGGAATAAGGAATTGGAATGGAATAAGGAAACGGATTGGAATAAGGAATTGGAATGGAATAAGGAATTGGAAGAGGATAAGGGATTGGAATGGAATAAGGGATTGGAATGGAATAAGGAATTGGAATGGAATAAGGGATTGGAATGGAATAAGGGATTGAAAGGGAATAAGGAATTGGAATGGAATAAGGAATTGGAATGGAATAAGGGATTGGAATGAATGGAATAAGGAATTGGAATGAATGGAATAAGGAATTGGAATGAATGGAATAAGGAATTGGAATGGAATAAGGAATTGGAATGGAATAAGGGATTGGAATGGAATAAGGGATTGGAATGGAATAAGGGATTGGAATGGAATAAGGAATTGGAATGGAATAAGGAAACGGACTGGAATAAGGAATTGGAATGGAATAAGGAATTGGAATGGAATAAGGAATTGGAATGGAATAAGGGATTGAAATGGAATAAGGGATTGGAATGGAATAAGGAATTGGAATGGAATAAGGAATTGGAATGGAATAAGGAATTGGAATGGAATAAGGGATTGGAATGGAATAAGGGATTGAAAGGGAATAAGGAATTGGAATGGAATAAGGGATTGGAATGGAATAAGGGATTGGAATGGAATAAGGAATTGGAATGGAATAAGGAATTAGAATTGAATAAGAAATTGGAATGGAATAAGGGATTGGAATGGAATAAGGGATTGGAAGGGAATAAGGGATTGGAATGGAATAAGGGATTGGAATGGAATAAGGAATTGGAATGAAATAAGGAATTGGAATGGAATAAGGAATTGGAATGGAATAAGGGATTGGAATGGAATAAGGAATTGGAATGGAATAAGGAATTAGAATGGAATAAGAAATTGGAATGGAATAAGGGATTGGAATGGAATAAGGAATTGGAATGAATGGAATAAGGAATTGGAATGGAATAAGGGATTGGAATGGAATAAGGAATTGGAATGAATGGAATAAGGAATTGGAATGGAATAAGGGATTGGAATGGAATAAGGGATTGGAATGGAATAAGGGATTGGAAGGGAATAAGGGATTGGAATGGAATAAGGAATTGGAATGGAATAAGGGATTGGAATGGAATAAGGAATTGGAATGGAATAAGGAATTGGAATGAATGGAATAAGGAATTAGAATGGAATAAGAAATTGGAATGGAATAAGGGATTGGAATGGAATAAGGGATTGGAAGGGAATAAGGAATTGGAAGGGGATAAGGAATTGGAATGAAATAAGGAATTGGAATGGAATAAGGAATTGGAATGGAATAAGGGATTGGAATTAATGGAATAAGGGATTGGAATGGAATAAGGGATTGGAATGGAATAAGGGATTGGAATGGAATAAGGAATTGGAAGGGAATAAGGGATTGGAATGGAATAAGGAATTGGAAGGGAATAAGGGATTGGAATGGAATAAGGAATTGGAATGGAATAAGGAATTAGAATGGAATAAGAAATTGGAATGGAATAAGGGATTGGAATGAATGGAATAAAGAATTTGAATGGAATTAGGAACGGGAATAGAATGGAATAGAGAATAAAGAATTGAAACGTAATGAGTAATTCAAATGGAGTAGGAATGAAATGAAATAAAGAACAGGAATGGGATAAAGAATATAAATACAATCAGGATTTAGAATGGAATAAAGAATGAAATGCAACCGGAAGTGGAATGGAATAGGGAATTAAATGAAATATGGAACGTGAATGGGACTAGCACAAGTTATTGGAATGGAAGAGGGAATGTTAAAAAATAAGGGACAGGAATGGAATGGAATAAGAGATTGGAATGGAATAAGGGATTGAAAGGGAATAAGGAATTGGAATGGAATAAGGAATTGGAATGGAATAAGGGATTGGAATGAATGGAATAAGGAATTGGAATGAATGGAATAAGGAATTGGAATGAATGGAATAAGGAATTGGAATGGAATAAGGAATTGGAATGGAATAAGGGATTGGAATGGAATAAGGGATTGGAATGGAATAAGGGATTGGAATGGAATAAGGAATTGGAATGGAATAAGGAAACGGACTGGAATAAGGAATTGGAATGGAATAAGGAATTGGAATGGAATAAGGAATTGGAATGGAATAAGGGATTGAAATGGAATAAGGGATTGGAATGGAATAAGGAATTGGAATGAATGGAATAAGGAATTGGAATGAATGGAATAAGGAATTGGAATGAATGGAATAAGGAATTGGAATGGAATAAGGAATTGGAATGGAATAAGGGATTGGAATGGAATAAGGGATTGGAATGGAATAAGGGATTGGAATGGAATAAGGAATTGGAATGGAATAAGGAAACGGACTGGAATAAGGAATTGGAATGGAATAAGGAATTGGAATGGAATAAGGAATTGGAATGGAATAAGGGATTGAAATGGAATAAGGGATTGGAATGGAATAAGGAATTGGAATGGAATAAGGAATTGGAATGGAATAAGGAATTGGAATGGAATAAGGGATTGGAATGGAATAAGGGATTGAAAGGGAATAAGGAATTGGAATGGAATAAGGGATTGGAATGGAATAAGGGATTGGAATGGAATAAGGAATTGGAATGGAATAAGGAATTAGAATTGAATAAGAAATTGGAATGGAATATGGATTGGAATGGAATAAGTATCTGGAAGGGAATAAGGATTGGAATGGAATATGGATTGGAATGGAATATGGAATGGAATGAAATATGAATTGAATGGAATAATGGAATTGAATGGAATAAGGGATTGGAATGGAATAAGGAATTGGAATGGAATAAGGACAGAATGGAATAAGAAATTGGAATGGAATAATGGGATTGGAATGGAATAAGGAATTGGAATGAATGGAATATGAATTGAATGGAATAAGGGATTGGAATGGAATAAGGAATTGGAATGAATGGAATAAGGAATTGAATGGAATATGGATTGGAATGGAATAAGGGATTGAAGGGAATAAGGGATTGGAATGGAATAAGAATGGAATGGAATAAGGGATTGGAATGGAATAAGGAATTGGAATGGAATAAGGAATTGGAATGAATGGAATAAGGAATTAGAATGGAATAAGAAATTGGAATGGAATAAGGGATTGGAATGGAATAAGGGATTGGAAGGGAATAAGGAATTGGAAGGGGATAGAATTTGGAATGGAAAATATGAATTGGAATGGAATGGAATTGAATGGAATATGGATTGGAATTAATGGAATATGGATTGGAATGGAATAAGGATTGGAATGGAATAAGGGATTGGAATGGAATAAGGAATTGGAAGGGAATAAGGGATTGGAATGGAATAAGGAATTGGAAGGGAATAAGGGATTGGAATGGAATAAGGAATTGGAATGGAATAAGGAATTAGAATGGAATAAAGAATGAAATGCAACCGGAAGTGGAATGGAATAGGGAATTAAATGAAATATGGAACGTGAATGGGACTAGCACAAGTTATTGGAATGGAAGAGGGAATGTTAAAAAATAAGGGACAGGAATGGAATGGAATAAGGATCAGGAATGGAATGGAATAAGGAACATGAATTGAAAGGAATTAGGAACAGGAATGGAATGAGAAACAGGAACAGAATGAGTAATTTGGATAGACTAAGAAATGGAATGAAATGATTAACTGGAATTAAGTAAGCAACCGGAATGAGTTAAGGAACAGAGCTGTAATAAGGAACAAGTATGGAATAAAAAAAATGGAATGGAAAAAGTAACAGAAATGGAATATGGAACTAATCCTGGAATGGAAAAAATAATAGAAATGGAATATGGAACTAAAACTGGAATGGAAAAAAATAACAGAAACGGAATATGGAATTAGAACTGGAATGGAAAAAGTAACAGAAATAGAATATGGAACTAAAACTGGAATGGAAAAAGTAACAGAAATAGAATATGTAACTAAATCTGGAATGGACTAGTAACAGAAATGGAATATGGAACTAGAAATGTAATAGAAAAAGTAATAGAAATGGAATATGGAACTAAAACTGGAATGAAAAAAGTAACAGAAATAGAATATGTAACTAAATCTGGAATGGACTAGTAACAGAAATGGAATATGGAACTAGAAATGTAATAGAAAAAGTAACAGAAATAGAATATGGAACTAAAACTGGAATGGAAAAAGTAACAGAAATAGAATATGGAACTAAAACTGGAATGAAAAAAGTAACAGAAATAGAATATGTAACTAAATCTGGAATGGACTAGTAACAGAAATGGAATATGGAACTAAAACTGGAATGGAAAAAGTAACAGAAATAGAATATGGAACTAGACCTGGAATAGAAAAAGTAACAGAAATAGAATATGGAACTAAAACTGGAATGGAAAAAGTAACAGAAATAGAATATGGAACTAGACCTGGAATAGAAAAAGTAACAGAAATGGAATATGGAACTAAACCTGGAATATAAAAAGTAACCAGAAATGGAATATAGAACTGGAATGAAATACAGGACCGGCAATGCAACTGCTTAATCCGAAGTAAAAATACAGAAGGAAGGAAGCTTCTAGAACTTCCTGGCAATTAATGGCAGAGCAAGAGGGATTTATGCAACGGTTTTCGATACGTGGGTTAAACTTTAAATCGTAGAGCGACTTTAGCCCCGATGACGCGACGCGGTAAAGAGTTTGGGCTTCGGAGGAAAAGGAAAAGAAACAGCACAGGGAATTGGATTATAAGAGGAGAGAGATTTAGGGTTTGGGTTTCGTGTGTGTGTGTGTGTGTGTGTGTGTGTGTGATTAGTTGGTTGGGTGTGTGTGTGTGTGTGTGTGTGTGATTAGTTGGTTGGGTGTGTGTGTTTGTTTGTGCGTGTGTGTGTGTGATTAGTTGGTTGGGTGTGTGTGTGTGTTTGTGTGTGTGTGTGTGTGATTAGTTGGTTGGGTGTGTGTGTGTGTTTGTGTGTGTGTGTGTGTGATTAGTTGGTTGGGTGTGTGTGTGTGTGATTAGTTGGTTGTGTGTGTGTGTGTGTGTGTGTGTGTGTGTGATTAGTTGGTTGGGTGTGTTTTTGTTTGTGCGTGTGTGTGTGTGATTAGTTGGTTGTGTGTGTGTGTGTGTGCGTGATTAGTTGGTTGGGTGTGTGTGTGTGTGTGTGATTAGTTGGTTGTGTGTGTGTGTGTGTGTGTGATTAGTTGGTTGGGTGTGTGTGTGTGTGTGTGTGTGATTAGTTGGTTGGGTGTGTGTGTGTGTGTGTGATTAGTTGGTTGGGTGTGTGTGTGTGTGTGTGTGTGTGATTAGTTGGTTGGGTGTGTGTGTGTTTGTGTGTGTGTGTGTGTGTGTGTGATTAGTTGGTTGGGTGTGTTTTTGTTTGTGTTTGTGTGTGTGTGATTACGTATGTAACACGTATGCACGTAAGCGTACACAGACACACACACACACACACGCACGCACACACATGTGGGCTGACGAATCACACGCTCTAAATCGCAGGCATGCATGCTTAACTATTCTGCAGCACGAACAGGATAACATATTCTATATATTTTATGACACAAATATATTATAAAACACACACACACACACACACACAATCTCTCTCTCTCTCTCTCTTTCTCAAATACACAAAACTATATTGCCTTCTTCCTTCCCTTCCTTGCTCTTTCTCTCTCTCTCTTTCTTTCTCTCTCTCTCTCTCTCAATATCTCTCTCTCTCTCTCTCTCTCTCCCTCACTCACTTACTCACTCAGTCTTTCTATCTCTCTATCCCTCTCTCTCTCTCTCTCACACACACACACACACAAATCTATTACCAATATTTTCGAGCAGACGTGAGAGGAAAATGTGCTTATCACTGCCACACATTTTTCTTTTTTTTTTTCCTGAGAAATTACCTTCCCTGCCTACGACATACACTATTCATGAGTCCGTTTCTTTGGCCGTGGAACTTCCGATCTCTTCAACAAACCAGAGTTTCCTGTAGCAATTACTAGCCACGTGGGAAGCATCTATTGATTCGTGTGGTTTGATGTTTTTTGTTTTTTTTTATTCTTTGACGTTCCTGGGTTTTTTATTATTGGTAAAAAAGGGCAAGTAATAGATATTCCGGATTTTTTTTTTTTTTTTTTGGGGGGGGATTGATTTACGGTTGTTTCCTTTGTTGTCTTATTCTTTTTCTTTCTGTTCTGCTCTGTCTTGCTTTAATAACCCTCGTTTTCTTCTTTCGTCTCCCTGTTTACTTTTTCCTTTTCCTCTTTCTCCTCCTTTTCTTACCCTTCTTAGTCTTCTCCTTCCTCCTTCGACTTGTTCTCTCCTCCTTCCCCTTCCTCCCGTCATCCTCTCTTCTCCCTCTTCTCTCCCTCCCTCTCCTCCTGACTCCCTACCAAAACTACCACAAAGGAGCAATGTGTCTTAAGGAACTAAAAGTACATAGAAATAAAGGTAATCGGATCTAAGCCTAGTTTCTAGGGTTATTATTCAGTGTTATTATTGTAATGTTAGTTCTTCTAGACACACTACTCCTCCCGGGAAGTCCTGTCCAACACCTGCTTCCTGCCTAGGCCCACACCTGGCACCAGCTGACACGCCCACACTCGTGCCAGACCGTAAGCACCATTAACCTTCTCTATTTACCTTCTACGTCATTGCTGGGAACATTTATTGACGTCACTTTCCATCTCACCTTTACTCTCATTTAAATGCATTATATTCTCTTATGCCATGTGGCATAAAATCTGGTTCCTTCAGCTGTATCCATTAGCATAATGCCCAGGGTGCGGAGAAAGTAACCCAAGTTGCCGGTGTCACCACAGAAACGGGTCAGATAAGCAGAGTCAGAAAGAAACAGAGAGAGAAACGGAAGACAGGAGAGGTCAGAGCAGGCCAACAGAGCACAGAGTTCTGACCTCTGACCTCCAGCCCGCCGGCAGGGAGTTAGTGTATTGTCCAGCCACCCAAATTAAGTGCTGCAACAAGAGAAGGTCTATGTCTTCGGGTCACAGCCAGGGTACATGTCTGTTTACAACGGTTGCCAGCGCTGGTAACAGCTGGAGTCAATCAGTTGTTCATAGGTGTTATTCATGTGAAGAATGGCAGGCTGGGGACGAAAATTATTTGTTGACTAGCAATGCTATAATAATTTTATATCTCCTTTGAAAAATAGCAGTATTCAGACATGCATTCAGTCAGTTATTACCAGTCTTTCAAGTGCAATTTTTAGCCTTGATAAAAAGAAGAAGAAGAAGAAGAAAAAAAAACGATTTTATATCTGAACTCAATAGATTGTCTCAAGGTTCTTGGTAGTATATCTTAGTGTAGTCAATGGCATCTTTTATGTAAATGATTTATTGAATTTACTATTTCTGGTTGAATAACGTTACTGATATGTACCATGAGAAAGTGTACAAAGCCGGGTATTGAGAAATCTTGAAAACATGGAATCGCTTGTGTTATTTCTTTGAATGTTTGAGTTGAAATTACAGGCATATGAATGCACACAGACATTCAAACACACACACACACACACACACACCACACACACACACACACACACACACGTTCAGACACACAGCCTAACCTACACACGTCCACATATTCTGATGAAAACCCTTTATAATTCACTATGGTAATACCGCCATCAATCATTTCCTATCAAATTATGATAAACAATATATAATTAACGGATTATTTCAGATTACGCTTGATTATGTTAGGGTATAGGAGGGTATGTTATGATACTGTTAAAGTTAAAGTTGTTGTTTGATTATTGTTAGGTTATGTTAGATTTAGTTAGGTTGGGTTGGGTTAGGTATGTTCAGTTTAGTTAGGTATGGTTAGATTAGGTTTGATTACGTCAGGTCAGGTTAAGTAAAGTTAGGTTACGTAAAGTTAGATTAGATTAGATTAAATTAGATTAGCTTAGGCTACTTTTAAGTTAGTTTAGAGTAGATTAATAAGGTAGGATAGGTTAGGTTAGGTTACGATACAGTTAGGTTAAGTTAGATTTGCTTTAGTTAAGGTGTTTAGAGCGAAACATAAACAAAGTTATTGCTATATATCGCGAGGGAGAACGTGAGTTAGACATAGCAATACTCCCCTGGATGCATAGCTAGCTTAACCAAGACAGTTTAAGTTGACGTTGACAATTGTTAAGAATTCTAGATCTTTTCCGAATGTTTTTTTTTTTTTTTTTTTTTTTAGTTTTGTTTTGTTTTGTTTCACTTCATTTTCTAAATTTTGATGCTTTTCATGGCTTTCGTTTCTAGTAATTAGAAACGAGTGGTGATTGATTATAGATTATCAGATGCCAATTTCACTTCATGTCTCGACGATCTGGAATTCTAAGTAGAAGGAAATATAAGTGAAAGAACTTATAAACAAACATACAAACAGGATCAACATTCTATGTTTTTTTTTTTTTTTTTTTTTTTTTTTTTTTTTTTTTTTTTTTTTTTAGGCCATATGATAAGTTATAATTCCCGAGGGAATTTTTCCTCTTGCTTTTATGCTGACTGACTTATCAAAGTTACACTTATCAATTACAGATGAGTTTTTTCTCTTTTGCTTATTTGGTGACTTACTTATCAAAATTACACTTATCCATTACAAGTAAAAGCTTAAACACAGTTATTTCGGTGAGTAACTGCATCAAGACCTCGCATTTTCAAATGTCTTGGACGGGAGTGAC
This sequence comes from Penaeus japonicus, assembly GCA_017312705.2. Lineage (NCBI taxonomy): Eukaryota > Metazoa > Arthropoda > Malacostraca > Decapoda > Penaeidae > Penaeus > Penaeus japonicus. The sequence goes on from BOPN01000063.1 coordinate 503,095, forward strand.
TTCCAGTAATCACGCGAAAGACTGCAAAGACAAAGGAACGAAGACACACACAAACACACACACGCACACACACACACACACACACACACACACACACGGAAATACACACACACTTACACACACACAAACACATACAAACACATACACAAACACACACACACACAATCATGGAACAAACATATAGACATACATGCAAATGCATTAATAAAAATCTAAAGAAATCACTCACCCCTCTCATACACAAACAAACAAACAAACAAACACACACACACACAAACACACACAAACAAACATACAGACACGCATGTAAATACAATATTAAACATCTAAAGATATCACTCATAAACAAACACAAACACACACACACACAAACACACAATCATGAAACAAACATACAGACACACATGCAAATAAATTATTAAACATCTAAAGAGATCCCTCACAAACACGCTACCAAATATATCGACCCCCCACCACCACCCAAGCCCCCCACCTCCGCCCCCGCGCCCCGCCTCCCCCCGCCCCAATAAATTCTTTCCTAGATCCACGTGTCATTCCCTCATGAATCAGTCTCAGCGGCATACGTATTTTATTTTATTTATTTTTTTATTTCCAAGTATTTCCAAGAGCATAAGAAATGTATAACTTTATGCATTCTCTATTTTTTACTTGATTGTGTAAAAAAGAAAGGATATGTTTATTATGTATTTATCATTGAATGGACGTGAGGGTTGTTCTTCTGTTCTGTTGTGTTTATTTTTTATATTTTTTATTTTTTTATCATTTTTAATTTTTTTTTATTTTTTTTTATCATTTTTTTATTTTTTTATTTTCATTTTCATTTATTTATTTTTTATTTTCTTTTTTTTTTGTTTTGGTTCCGTAACTTGCTTGACCTTCTTTCTCTTTCTCTTCTTATTCTTGTCCACTTCTCTTCCTTCTTTCTTCCTTTTTCGTTTCAATCTACTCATTCTCACTTCTCGACTCCTTCCTCTATCCTTCCCTCTATGCCTTTTCCCTCTCCTCGCTCCTCCTCCCACCCCCTCTTTTCCCCTTCGTATTCCTTCTTCATTTCTTTCTTCTTCTTCTCCTCCTTCCATCTTCTTTTCCTCCCTCCCTCTCCTATTCTCCTCCTTCCTCCGTTCTCCTTCCCTCACAGTGTCTGCTCACTCTTCTCTCTCCTCATCCTATCTCCCTTTCCTCCCTCCTTTTTCTATCTCCTCCTCTCATCTCCCTTTCCTTCCTCCTTTTCCTATCTCCCCCTCCCATCTCCCTATCCTCCCTCCTTTTCCTATCTCCTCCTCCCATCTTCCTTTCCTCCCTCCTTTTCCTATCTCCTCCTACCTTCTCCCTTTCCTCCCTCCTTTTCCTATCTCCCCCTCCCTTCTTCCCTCTCTCCCTCCTCATCAAAGGTGACACAAGAAGGTCTCCATCAGAGGTAAAATTTTTACATAATTTTCTAAGCAAACCGTTCCTCTGCAACAATGAAATCAATACCTTTATAAAAGAACGCATCATTTTCATAAACCAACAATAGCCCCCCGTTCCCCCCGCCCCCATATCCATCTCCAAAACAACAACAACAACAGCAAAACAACAACAACAACAACAACAACAACAGCAAAACAACAACAACAACAGCAAAACAACAACAACAACAGCAACACAACAACAACAGCAAAACAACAACAACAACAGCAAAACAACAACAACAACAGCAAAAAATAAACAACGACTTAATCAACTTGCAACACGAAGTTAATCAAGTGTCGCAACTTGAATCGGTCTCAAGGTTATTCGTCCATTTACCTTGGCGACAACTTGAGCATCCTCAATGACACCTTTTATGCAAATGATTCATTGATGACATCGGTTCTCGGAGGCTGGCAAACCCATCATGGAAGATGAGATAATAGGTGACGCCCACGCACTGTCGCGGAGGCGGTGAGGAAATGGGAGACTTTTTCCTCTGAATTGATGATTGGATTTAATTGATCGGTGTGAGTGTTGGGGTGAAGAGATGTGAATAAAAAACGTGTAGGGTGATGTGAACAAAAACATGTAGGGAGATGTGAACAAAAAACATGTAAGGAGATGTGAGCAAAAAACGTGTAGGGAGATGTGAACAAAAAAACATGTAAGTACGCCTGTGCACACATTCACGCAAAAACATGCATGTGTACATTCACACGGGCACACCCAAACCCAAACAGAAACACCTATACACCCTCATACAACGACAACAATAAGAAAAACACACCCATACACACACACACACACAAACACATTCACACACACACACACGAACCTTAGCACCCGTATCCACCCACCCGCCCACATACACACACATACACGAATTATGAATGAACTTTGGACCAAAACTCATTCAAAATTCAACATGCCACCGCCACAGACAGGAACAACACGTAATTTATAATAATCTGTGATAATTAACGACCCACCGTGACAAAATCGGCATGCCAGAGGGGAGGTGTCATTATTATAGCTCAGGAAACAAGAAACATGCACGCGAGGAAAATTGCCGACACACACACACACACACACACACACACACACACACACACACACACACACACACACATATACATATATATATATATATATATATATATATATATATATATATATATATATATATATATATATATATATATACATATACACATATACTGTACATATGTACATATATACATACACACACACACACACACACACATGTATATATATATATATATATATATATATATATATATATATATATATATATATATATATATATTAATATATATATGTGTGTGTGTGTGTATATATGTGTATATATATATGTGTGTGTGTGTGTATAACGAAGGAAAGTTTATATTAGAAATTTGACATTTGGTGAAAGACGCTTCTCGAATTTGGAATTATTTGAGCTTTTTAAAACGGTTTTCATTCATTACGATATGCATGTTTTTCCCGCCATGCAATACATTTGTTAGAGGTTAAAGCATTTCATTCTGATAGCCAAGTATTTTAGTAGTCATATGAATTATAGCTATAAAGGCTTGTTGGTTTGATTAAAGATGATGCGTTTTTTTTATAGTTGCTTTTATACTAAATCATTCCAATGGATTATGTGCCTACTAGTAGACCTCGTAGTTTTGTGATGAAATTCTGAGTGAATCTAAATTAGAGGCCTAACTATTAAAAAAATAATGATAATAAATCTGGAATATTTTCGGTTGTCTTGAACTTTTAGGAAAGTCTTTGTTATTGCCTAGAACCACGCGAAAGAGTGCTCAGACACACGCACAAAGGCGCATACGCGTGCACACAAAAACACACACACAAACGTACATACAAACGTACACGGAAAGACACACAAACCCACACACACACAAACAAACAAACACACATACACACACAAACACACACACGAACACACAAACACACACACAAACAAACACACACAAACAAACACACACACACAAACACACACAAACACACAGACACACACACACAAACACACACACACATACACAAACACACAAACATACACACAAAAAAACACACACACAACCACACACAGAGACACGCACAACTAACACTCACCCCAGCTCTGTTATTATAAGCATGACGCATAGTCTTACTACCTTAAATATGACAAGGAAAACAAGACAACACGCAATCATGTCTCACAATAGAAGGCATAACAGCTCTCACCTCACATTCACGAATAGATATGAATAGATATGACATTAGCTACGGTACCTTTTGTTAGGATTAACACCTGTACGAATGGCTGTTAATTAACACTCATACAGATGCACGAAAATTAAGGAAGGTAGATAGATAGATAGATAGATACAGGCTGAGATAGATAGGTAGGTGGGTAGGTTTGTTGATTGACTGGTTGATTGGTTGATAGATAAATAGATTGATAGGTAGGTAGATAGATAGGTAGATCGATAGATAGGTAGATATATAGATAGATGAATAGGTAGATAGATAGATAGATAGATAAACAGATAGATAGGGATGCAGGCGGATAGATAGGTACAGTAAATGAATAGATAGATAGATCGATAGATAGATAGATTGACATATAGGGAAGAAGGTAGATAGATAAATAGATAGATAGTTAGGCAAATAGGTAGGTAGGTAGGTAAATAAATTGATATATAGATAGATAGACAAATAGACAGGTAGGTAGTTAGATAGATAGATAGATAAATTGATGGAAATGGATAGCTAGATAACTAGAGATTGATAAATACATATATACATAAATAGATACATTAATAGATATAGATGAAATTAGATAGTTAGATAGGCTGAGATATAGATATAACAGACAGATAAGTAGATAGACTGATAGATAGACAAAAACACAAACAGACAGATAGATATCTATGGAGAAGTTTTAAAGTCGTAAAAAAGACGCTAAAAAAGTTCTATAAACAAAAGTTGGCATCAGAAATTCGCTAACAAAGTGAACAGTCGTCCATTCAGTGATAGAATTAACATCCTAAATTCAGTTGCCAAAATTGACCTGTAATTATTCGTTAATTGGATAGAGAGAAAAAAGAAAGAAAGAAAGAAAGAAAAAAAACATGAAAGACGGCTCCTGTTCTTCAACCTGCACATTTGCTTTCTCCAATTATTGCAACAAAGACTTTGAAAATATAGCCATCGATCTGATTACTCCCCCCCCCTCCCCTCTAGGGCTCTTACTCCCTCACCTCAGGCGTTAACCCTCCCTCCCACCCCCCCTACCAAGGTTCTGCACCCTGCTGTAGATACTACCTCACCCCTCCCCATCTCCTTACCCCTGGCGCTACCACTTCCAGGCAGGAATTCCCCCTCCCTCTCCTCTATCCCTCCCACCACCCCCTACCCCCTCCCCTTCCTATTCCTTCCTTCATCCTTACCCCCTTCCTTTTCTATCTTTTCCTTCTCTCCCCTCGTTCTTCCCGCCCCTCTTCCTATTCCTTCCCTCGCCTCTTAGCCCTCCCCTTTCTGCCTATTCCTTCTCTCCCCTCCTTCTTCCCGCCCCCCTTCCTATTCGTCCCCTCTCCTCCTACTTCCCTCCCCTTCCTATTCCTTCCAACATCCCTACCCCCTCCCCTTTCTTCCTATTCCTTCTCTCACCCCTTCCCCTTTTCCTCAGTCCCTACCCCCCCTCCTCTCCCCTCCCACTCCCCTCCCCTCCCTTCCCCTTAATCCCTAACCCCCCTCCCCACCCTTCAATCCCTCCCCCCTCCCCTCCCCTCCTCTACCTATCCTACCACACCCATGGCTCTTGGCACCGCGTGACTCTGGCCCCCTGGCTCTCTCTCTCTGGGACTCTCGTGCCTGAACAAACGACCCCGCCCATGGCACACATTTGCGTGTTTCACTCCCCGTCCACACCCCACACAAGCGCAAAAATATACAAGGAGACGAAATGTGTACACACGCACAGGACCGGACGCACACGCACATGGAGAGACGCACACGCACATGGTGAGACGCACACGCACATGGAGAGACGCACACGCTCATGGAGAGACGCACACGCACATGGAGAGACGCACACGCACTAAAAACTGATACACACGCACGGGAATTGAGGCGCAAGCACGGAAATATATGCGGGGCGCACGCATCATAGGTGAAACTCTTGCTGAATTATGGCACGCACTCTCTTTCTCTTCTCTCCCTCTCTCTCTCTTTCGC
>BOPN01000063.1:518812-521312 GCA_017312705.2 Penaeus japonicus
GACAGATAGATAGATTGATAGAGATGGGGATGGAGGTAAATAGATATAGAGATAGAGATACAGAGAAAGGATAAGAGAGAAAGAGAGAAACACAGAGAGAGAGAGAAAGAGAACGAGAGAGAGAGAGAGAGAGAGGGAGAGAGAGAGAGAGAGAGAGAGAGAGAGAGAGAGAGAGAGAGAGAGAGAGAGAGAGAGAGAGAGAGAGAGAAATAGAGAGAGAGAGAAATAGAGAAGAAAGAAATAAAGAAATAAAGAGAGATTTTGGGTCAAATTTCGAAAGAAAAAGAACTCTCAAAAGCTTTCAGAACTGAGTTGCAACCCCCCCCCCCTCTAAAAAAAAAAAGAAAAATGAAAGAAAAAAAGAAGGAAACAGACACCGTAAAGAATTAGGATGGAAATTCGAAAACAAATGAAAATTTAGGAATAGCTTTGGTAATTAGGGTAAGATTTCCCCCCCCCCCCCCCCCCCCCTCCCACTCGAAAGGCCTTGAGAAATAGGAAAGTGACCCCCTCCCTTCCAAGAGGTCTAGAAAAATAGATAGAAGATAGATGGATAGAGAGATAGATGGATCGAGATATAGATGGATGGATAAATAGATAGATAAATAGATAGATCGATAGCGATGGATAAACAGATAGATGGATAGAGATATAGATGTATGGACGATTAGATAGATAAATAGATAAACAGATAGATGGATAGCCATGGATGAATTTATCGAGAGATAGACAGATAAGTAAATAGATAGATAGATAGATAGATAGACAAACAATAAAGAGATAGAGAGAAATACTTACAGACAAATAGATAGATAAACAGAAAGATGAATAGATTAATGATACAGAATACTTATAAAAGCACTCTAAACACAACATGTCTCCTGGAAGTTGACACCAATGTTTCCAGTTTCCATATTTCTTGCTGGTCATTCAACTCGTTGCACTTGCATCGTGACCTCTTTTGACCTCTGTTATAATCCTTAACACAAATGATATTCTAGTTTTATAACAGACGAAAGATTAATTATGAATCACAGGTCGTATGGTGTTTGAATATCTTAAATGGATAATGTTTTTTTATTTTTTCTATGGAATTTCTTTATTATATTTTAAATAGCGATTAAAAAGAAAGAAAGAAAAAAACATGCACGTTTTTCTGAAGATTCAGAGAGACGTTGATAACTAGATAATTCTTGCAAGATAAAATTGTTCAACTGTGATTATTCATTCACATATGTAAAAGGTTTACACGGTGAAACAATCAAATAAATGCTCTCTTTTATTCGAAACAATTTTACAGAGAGAATAATTCCTATTCATAAAAGTGATTGTATGCAATGATATATTTCAGATACATCTATATTCATTACAGACAGTCAAATCATAAATATGAAAGAGTGTGTTACTATGACCTTCGAATTTGCCATATATACTAATTAATAATTGATACATTTTTCCCGTGAAGATAATTGCATCTCATTATCTCTGCCCAAGCCTTCATTAAACTAATTAAGTTACGGGAACTTTTCAGAACCCAAAGTTAGTCTGATGTCCTATACTTGTTCAGCTTAAGAGAGGCTTCTTATTAGTTTGATATGATCGTACTATAATCTTAACTTGATCTTGAAGTAAGCTTAACCAGATCATGCTATAAGCTTAACTTGATCTTGAATTAAGCTTAACCAGATCGTGCTATAAGCTGAACTTAATCTTGAAGTAAGCTCAATCAGATCATGCTATAAGCTTTACTTGATCTTGAATTAAGCTTAATTAGATCGTGCTATAAGCTGAACTTGATCTTGAATTAAGCTTAATCAGATCATGCTATAAGCTTAACTTGATCTTGAAGTAAGCTTATTCAGATCATGCTATAAGCTTAACTTGATCTTGAAGTAAGCTTAACCAGATCATGCTATAAGCTTAACTTGATCTTGAATTAAGCTTAACCAGATCGTGCTATAAGCTGAACTTAATCTTGAAGTAAGCTCAATCAGATCATGCTATAAGCTTTACTTGATCTTGAATTAAGCTTAATTAGATCGTGCTATAAGCTGAACTTGATCTTGAATTAAGCTTAATCAGATCATGCTATAAGCTTAACTTGATCTTGAAGTAAGCTTATTCAGATCATGCTATAAGCTTAACTTGATCTTGAAGTAAGCTTAACAAGATCATGCTATAAGCTGAACTTGATCTTGAAGTAAGCTTAATTAGATCATGCTATAAGCTGAACTTGATCTTGAAGTAAGCTTAATTAGATCATGCTATAAGCTGAACTTAATCTTGAAGTAAGCTTAATCAGATCATGCTATAAGCTTAACTTGATAATGACATAAGCTTGATGAGCTAATGACATAAGCTTGATTCTAAGAAATGTATAACATGGTACCTTTTATACAAGCTTGACAAGATCCTGATATATAGGCCTGGCAAGACCCTGATATAATTTTACTTGATTACAATCTTAAACTTAATTCTGTATATAAAATGGATACAATAG
>BOPN01000063.1:551312-553812 GCA_017312705.2 Penaeus japonicus
GGAGCGGGGAGGATGAGCGGGGGGGGAGGAGGAGGAGGAGGAGGAGGAAGAGGAGAGGAGGAGGAGGAGCGGGGAGGGAGGGGAGGGAGGAAGGGGAGGGGTGTGTGGAGTGAGGTGGAGTTGAATGCGGGGGGGGGGGGAGTTTGTTATCTGAATTCAAAGGCGAGGAGGAGGCAGGGAGGAGGTGGAGTGGGGAGTGGGGAGGAGGAGGAGTGGGGAGGATGAGAGGGGAGGAGGAGGAGCGGGAAGGAGGAGGAGCGGGGAGGATGAGCGGGGGGGAGGAGGAGGAGGAGGAGGAGGAAGAGGAGAGGAGGAGGAGGAGCGGGGAGGAGGAGGAGGAGGAGCGGGGGAAGAGTTGAAGGAGGAGAAAGAGGAGGAGAAAGAGGAGGAAGAGGAGAGGGGGACGAGTTGGAGGAGAAAGAGGAGGAAAAAAAGGAAGAAGAAGAAGAAGAAGAAGAAGAAAAGGAAGAAGAAGAAGCAGATGAAGAAGAAGAAGAAGAAGAAAAGAAATAATAATAATAAGAAGAAGAGGAAAAGAAAAAAGAAGAAAAGAAGAAGAAGAAGAAGAAGAAGACCTGACACTGACCTATTCCCTCCACAAGAATGAACAATTCACGCAACGGAAACAAAGAAAATGTCTCACCATCTCTCAGCGTGTGAGATCTGCAAACGCGAAAGGGAGAAACTTCTCTGAATATAAATCTTTTATTCAAATATCGATAGAAAATGTTGTTGCATTAATGGCAGAGGTAGGGAAGGGACCTACCATTGCCCTCTTCCTCCACAAAGGTCATAGGTCACGAGATAAAAAAAAAAAAAAAAAATGAAGAAAAATAGATGGTATCCCTTCCCCCCCAAAAAAAAAATAAAAAAAAAAAAAAAAAAAAAAAAAAAAAAAAAAAAAAAAAAAAAAAAAAAAAAAAAAAAAATAGATAAATAAAATTAAATGAAAATAAAAAAAGAAGAAAATTCTGCTATCTCGTTTTCGAACTAGGAACGGTATCCTTCGACTGCAAGAGACGACTGTTATTGCAGAAACTTTGGCTGCAATGTTGATGTTCGAAATAACAAACTGGTGTCAATATTTCACCGAGAGAGCTGACCTCTTTTTTTTCTCTGTGTTGCAGGATGTATGATTTGCAATGTGCTCCGTTTTGCTCTGTTGCATAATATACTTTGATTTAGATGTTGGTGGTTGTGATGGTGGTTATGATGGTGGTGATGATGTTGATGATTATGGTGGCGATGGTGGTGGGTCTGATGATGATAATAATGACGGTGATAATGATGATGGTGATGATGATGATGACGGTAGGGGTGGTGGTGATGATGATGAGGATGATGATTATGGTGTTAATGATACTTATGTAAATGAGGATGATGAAAACATTAACAACAACAAGGAAAATAAAAACAACAATCAGTAATAATGATGATGATGTGGCAATGATAATGTTGATAATGATAATGATGATAATGATGATGATAATAATAATAACGATTATGATGATAATAATGATAATAACAATAATGAAGATAATGATAATTAGGATAATAATTACAACAACAGAAATAATGATGATGATAATAATGATATCAATAATGATAAGGATAAAATAATGGTAATGATAATAAGAATAACAGCAACAACAACAACAATAAGAAAAACATTAATAACATCATCAAAGAATAATGATAGTGATTGATGATAATGATGATACAGATCATAATAATGAATATAATAATAACAACGATGATTATAGCCGTGGTCATGAAAATGATGATAAATATCATGCTAATGCGGATAATGTTGATGAAAAAAAAAAGCGGATAAAATTGATGAAAAAAAACAAACAAACAAACTTCAGCATAATTTCCTTAATGATCAACTCATTTTTTTTTTTTTTTTTAAGATGGAATTAATGTAAATCCGACAAATTATTTCAGTGATTAGGGCTAATTAGTTGCAAAGATATTCGTTATCAATTTCATTCCGTTAATTTTTTTGATTGATTGCATTTCCTTCCTGGCGGCTGCGTGTTGCTAGGAAGTGAAGTGTCGTTCAGAACATAAAGGGGGGGGGGGGGGGGGGGGGGGGGGGGGGGGGGGGGATGTGGAGTGAGGTGGAGTTGAATGGGGGGGGGGGGGAGTTTGTTCTCTGCATTCAAGTGAGTGAGGGGGATGTGGGGAGGAGGTGGAGTGGGGAGGAAGAGGAGGAGGAGGAGAGGGGAGAAGGAGGAGCGGGAAGGAGGAGAGGGGAGGAGGATGAGGAGGAGTGGGGAGAAGGAGGAGGAGGAGGAGGAGGAGGAGGAGGAGGAGGAAGAGGAGAGGAGGAGGAGGAGCGGGGAGGAGGAGGAGGAGCGGGGGAAGAGTTGAAGGAGGAGAAAGAGGAGGAGAAAGAGGAGGAAGAGGAGAGGGGGACGAGTTGGAGGAGAAAGAGGAGGAAAAAAGGAAGAAGAAGAAGAAGAAGAAGAAAAGGAAGAAGAAGAAGCAGAAGAAG
>BOPN01000063.1:561312-563812 GCA_017312705.2 Penaeus japonicus
ACACCTGACACTATCTTTGGTCTTCAGAATTGCATTTATTTCAAGCGCACTGTAAATTCACTTTTCTCTAGCAATGATACGTGAATTTTGAAAAGATGCAAATTTGACTGTTAGCCATTTTCCGTTGAAATTGCCAATGTTATGGAAAGTCAGGTTAGCTAAACTTTCTCTCTGTTGTTCAAACTCCGTTTTGCGTCTAGTCAACCGTAGGGATTCTGCAAGAAATAATGTATTTTAGATGAGTTCAAACAAATAGAAAAATTAACAAATGTTTTTTTTATTTTTTTTTTCTCTCTCTCACGATGAAGTACAAAGGATATTTTATACTCGGTGACATTAATCATACTTGCTCGTTTTCTGTTTCATTTTGTTCTAATGTTAATACATTACAATTCCCTAAAGTAATACTGTTCAATTTACCATCATTGTATGTAGTTTGTTAGAAATCCTAGATGTGAAATTTATAGTACTTTTAAAGTCACATTTATTGTATATTAAAAACAACGACAAATAAACGACAGCACAAGGGTGACCAGATGCCCCGACTTTTATTTATTTATTTTTTATTCTAGCGTGTTTGCTGATTGATGGTTGTTCGCGTTACATATTCTGTCTTTTGAAAACCCAAACAGGTTGAAAAATGATTCAAAATACATCACACGTGTTGCTCTACCAAGCCATGCTAATTGTTTTATGGATTTGTTTATCATGATGCAATTCATATCGAGTTGCATGCATGTATTTAAACTAAATATTCATACCCTAATCAGTATCTATAAAGCGCATATATATACACATATCCCTTCACATATATCATCTAAAAACAATGATCCCAAAATCTATCCCAACGCACCACAATCTACCCTTTCAATCGCTGAAGTTAGACCCACAACAAACTTCAGGAATTTGGCTTTGATTCCAGAGTCTCATTGGCAGTTACCACACGTCTATTGATACACGTTACCAAGAGCCATTGAGGTACTCGAGAACTTGGCTATTGAAGAAGTTCGATGTAGAAGTTGGGACGATCTTTGACATCAACTGATATACTTGTAATAGGTTTTGTATTGGTTCTACCTGTTATTAGGAGTCCCGAGTACTTATATATCGTATTTTTGTTTTTATCGAGATAGTGTTTATTGGGGTTTATGGGTGGTTCTTCGGCTTCTCTGTTTGTTTTGAGGATTTTAGGAAATGTTTATAAAAAATTATGATGGATTTTATGAGTGGGTAGCCCATGGTTTGGGGACTAGTGGATTAGGTCGTCATTATCATTATTATCGTTAGCATTACTTCTACTACTACTATTTATATCATTAATGTTATTATCACTTGCATCATCATAATTACGTCTTATTTCCACACCATTTCCATACCATGGTTTTCGTGACGTTGAGAATGTCTTCTAAGAAATGGAAAAACTATCTGATGTATATGTTTCTTAATGTATAACTCTTAGGGGAATCTGAATTGATCTTTAGAAAGAAAATGGAGGAAGGAATCAGCCAAAAAAAAAAAAAAAAGAAAGTTTAAAAAGAATCGAGGAACCTTAAATGTGGCCATGAAAATGAATGTTTTTTTTTTTTTTTTTTAAACAATGAACAGTTCACTTTGTTACTTTTCCTGAACACTTTTAACATCTTTATTGTTACGAAAAATGATGTTAGTTATGTGTATATATGGATCATACTGTATACAAGCTTGTTCATTAAGCGATGTACCTGTACTTAAATGCAAATGGAAAAAAAGAGAGCGAAGGTAGAAAGAAGGGAAGGAAAGAGAGAGAAAGAAAGAGCAGGAGAAAGAGAGGAGAGTGGTGGTTAGAGAGAGAGAGAAGGAAAGAGGTGGTAGGGAGAGGGAGAGAGAGAAAGAGAGAGGGTGGTGCGGGGAGAGAGAGAGAGAGAGAGAGAGAGAGAGAGAGAGAGAGAGAGAGAGAGAGAGAGAGAGAGAGAGAGAGAGAGAGAGAGAGAGAGAGAGAGAGAGAAAGATAGAGAGGAGGGTAAAGATGGAAAGAGAAGAAGAGAGAGATAAAGAAAGAAAGAAAAAAGAAGAAGAAAAACAACAACAACAAAAAAAAAAAAAAACTAAGTAACGATCCAAAATGACATAAACTAACCAAAGGTAAAGTCTTACAAATATGGCAATGAAACTTATCACAAACAAGAGACAATAACTTCAGGAACAAACTTCAGAAGAAGCCTCGGGTAACCACGTGTTGAAAGGGAGTTTCAGGTCAAGACAATATCACTCCCCTGAAGTCCTGCAACATCTAAGACTAATGTTAGAGCAAGAGAGTTGTTGCATGCGGGGAATGATAAGTTTATGGCCATGCAAGCATATTCGTGAATGCCCAGTAAAACTTGAACACAAGTATAAGTGTTTGAACTTTGCTTGCAGTTCTTCGTGGTTATATATCGTATATCTTTACTCTTTCAGAAAGCTTGTTCTATGAATACCTAATTTCAACAATTTATGAGGATTGTTGGTAATGAGAAACACT
>BOPN01000063.1:591312-596312 GCA_017312705.2 Penaeus japonicus
GAGAGAGAGAGAGAGAGAGTGAGAGGGGGGGGGGGGGGATGTGAAGAGAGAGAGAGAGAGAGAAAGAGAGAGAGAGAGAGAGAGAGAGAGAGAGAGAGAGAGAGAGAGAGAGAGAGAGAGAGAGAGAAAGAGAGAGAGAGAGAGAGATAGAGATAGAGATAGAGATAGAGATAGAGATAGATAGATAGATAGATAGATAGATAGATAGATAGATAGATAAATAGATAGATAGATAGAGAGAGAGAAAGATACATATACACATCTATACACATATAGAGAGAGATGGGGGGCGAGAGATGGAGAGAACGGGGGATGAAAGAGAGAGAGAGAAAGATGAAAGGAGAGAATGAAAAAGCAAGAAATAAAGAGAAAAAAGACAAACAGACAGAGGCAGAAAAAGAGAGATCCAGACACAGACAAACAAACACAAGAATACAACAAAGAGAGAGAGAAAAAAAAAAACACAGAAAAAAAGAGCCGAACACATAATTAAAAAAAAAAAAAAAAAAAAAGGAAATCACAAGAAAAAAAAACATACAGAAATCCCACAAAGCGAAACAGGAACGCTTTCCACTCCACACGGAAGCCTCGTGCAAACCCTGCTCAACGTAAACAGGTCATATGCAAAGTGCCTTCTCATCTCTAGGCACTATGTCTGTATATATATCTTCATTTCTCGCCTTTCATACGATAACTCTTACGTGAGTTAATGTTTCTCTTCTCATCTCTCTATGCTGGTATTCTTATCTATTTGTTTATCTGTCTGTCTATTCATATCCATCTCTCTATCTATATTTCTTAATTATTCTATGTTATTATTTCATTATTTATCTGTCTATGTCTTTATCTATATATCTATGTCTTTATCTATCTGTTTATCTATCAATCAATATCTTTATCCATCTATCTATCTCTTTATCAATCTATCTATCTATCCACCACTTTCTCTATCTATCTATTTAACGCTTTGTTTTTATATCTATCTATCCGTTTATCATCATCATCATTATCATCATCATTATTGTTATGACTGTTGATATTGTTATTACTATTGTCATTATGATCATCCTAATAATCATTGATATTGTTATCATTATTATTTAGAAATTGTTAATCAACTAGCACAATTTACACTCTCAGCTTTAATTACGATATCTCACATAGCCATATATCTTCTTATCAAATTATTTCTCTCTTATAATATCCGAGATAAAAAAAGAAAAAGCACAGGAAAAATACTTTTATGATAAGGCAGGAGGTATAAGAGGCAATATATATAAGATAATTCCACAGAGAAGACGAAATAAAAAAGTTATGTAAACGAAGACAATAAAATAAATAAAACAACATAAGTTATATAAAGAATTACCTTCATAAACTTTATGATGATAAAATTAGGATAATCATAATAATAGCGATAATGATAATGATAATAATAATAATATTAGTAACAAAGATAAAAGTGATATCGATAGAAATAATGATTGTACAGTAAATATTAAGGATTGTAATTAATGTTTATAATGATAATATCAACAATAATGATAAAGATAGCAGTGCAATGATGATAACAAATACTTAAAATAACATGAGAGAATTCACCCATTTTAATTCATTTCAATTCAACATTTTGAGAGCTATATCTAATGAAATAAGTCGGTATTTAGTTACATATCAAGGATATTAAATCAAATAAAGCGAAGTGTTATTCTACACAGGTATTTTCTGAGTAAAAGACTTAGGTAAGCTATGTATCATCTTCTTTTGCAATTGAAAAAGTTTTTCAGCTTTCATTGCCATGGATATTACGATGAAAGAATCAAAAGATAAACATATTGCTGAAACTGAGAGAGAGGAATCTGATGGAAACAAGAACTTATATATAAGCGAAGAAAATATATCTACTTCGCTTTTACTAATTATTTTATCCATTCACTATTTATCTGTTTTTTACTTATTCATCTTTATATCATATTGTATCATATATATATATATATATATATATATATATATATATATATATATATATATATATACATATATATATATACACACACACACACACACACACACACACATACATATATATATATATATATATATATATATATATATATATATATATATATATATATATATATATATATATGTATGTATGTATATGTATATATATATATATATATATATATATATATATATATATATATATATATATATATATATATATATATATATATATATATATATATATATATATATACATATACATACATACATATATATACACACACACACACACACACACACACACACATATATATATATATATATATATATATATATATTACGAACATATGCCTTAAAATGCCGTCACATTGTTATCAAAATTCAAAAATAATAATTGTGATTTTCTTCTCAGCCATTTCTTATCTATTTGGTTATCTATCGACATCTATAACTTTCTCTCTCCCAGTTCTTATCATTGATATTATCTTTCATTATCGTTATTATTGTCATTATCCTTGTTATCTTTTTTATTACTACCATTATTGTTACTATTACCATTATCCTCATCATTATATCCATTATTCTCTCTCTCTCTCTCTTCTTTTTCTTCTTCTCTCCCTCCTTCCTTCCCCATTTCCCTCTCCCCCCATCCATTTTCCTTTCTCTCTCTTTCTCTTTGTTCCTGTCATCATTACCATTATCATATCTATTATTCTTTCTTTCTCCTCTCTCTCTCTCTCTCTCTCTCTCTCTCTCTCTCTCTCTCTCTCTCTCTCTCTCTCTCTCTCTCTCTCTCTCTCTCTCTCTCTCTCTCTCTCTCCCTCTCTCTTCTCTCTCTCTCTCTCTCTCTCTCTCTCTCTCTCTCTCTCTCTCTCTCTCTCTCTCTCTCTCTCTCTCTCTCTCTCTCTCTCTCTCTCTCTCTCTCTCTCTCTCTCTCTCTCTCTCTCTCTCTCTCTCTCTCTCTCCCTCTCTCTCTTTCTCTCTCTCTCTCTCTCTCTCCCTCTCTCCCACCTTCTCTCCCTCCTTCCCTCCCTCTTTCCCATCTTCCCCCTTCCTCCTCCCCCTCTCCTCCTCCTCCTCCCTCTCCTCCCCCTCTCAAAACACATACCTAAAAAAAAAAAAAAAAAAAAAAAAAAAAAAAAATCCAAGAACCAGCTTCAAAGGCCCATCACGTCACCAGACGGTCACCACGACGCGCGAATAACGACGAATTCAAAGTCAAAGCAAAAGAATCCAAGTCATTGAGAACCACTACAAAAGAGAGCGAGATATTGCAGCCGAGACCTGACCTTTCCTCCCCCCCTCTCCCCCCCCTCACCTCCCCCTCCCCCTTTCGTCTTATGCAACGTATTGAGAAGGCAGAAGGCAGATCTGATTGCAAACTTCTTTCAATTCCTCTGTCGTGGAGGAATTAAATGCCTTATTGGAGGAGAAAGATAGGTTCTGATTCTGGTGAAGATGGGTTATTTTGTATTTATTTTATTTTTTTATTATTATTATTTTTTTTTTTGGGGGGGGGGGGGCGTTTTGGTGGAAATTCGCTTCTGTTGGATTTTTTTTTTATCGTTTTTGTTATCTTTATTGTGATTGTTTTTGTTATTGTTGATGGTATTATCTTCATTATTGTTATGGTTATTGTTATTATCACCATTCTTATCATCATTCATATTGTTATTGTTGTTATTATCATTGCTATTGTTATCATTATTGTTGTCATCATTATCATTATTATCATTACTATTATCATTATCGTTATTATCATTATCAGTATTCCTTTAATCATTGTGATTATTGTTATTGTTATTATCACTATCATTACCATTATCCTCATTGTTGTTATTATCATTATTTTATCCTTATTACTATTATCATCATCATGATTATCATTATCGTTACTTTCATTACTATTATCATCATTATAATCCTAATTATCATCATACTGTATCATTATGAAATGTTGCAGAAAACTAAATCTATATTAAACCTTCGATATGTGAAATCTTTGCAATAATATTAATACTAAGGCTTATACCTCTACTTCTAATACCTAGCATTAATAGAATCACCATCCAGCAGAAGAGGAAGAAAAGGAATAAAAAGATAGAAGGAGGAATAGACAAAGTATAAGTTAAAAAAAAACAGTAAGAAAAAGAATAAAAGAAAAACGAAAGAACCAAACAGAAGAAGAAAAAAAATAAAATAAAGAAGAAGAAAACAAAATAAATAAAAAGGAGACAGAGCCCCCTCACCCCCTCAAAAAATAAAAAATAAAAAAATAAATAAATAAATAAAAAAATAATAATAATAAAAAATAAATAAATAAATAAATAAATAAAAAATAAATAAACAGAAGAAGAAGAAGAAGAAGAAAAACAGACCGAGCAGCATTGAAGTGTAGGTCAGGGCGAGTGCATGCATTCCACAGACATCGGGAATGCAGAGAAGACCTCTTGTGGAAACACAGACAGACCCTCGAGAAGGAATATTCGGAGAAATAGTTATCCTCTTACATTTCGAAACTCATGTTGGTTTATTTTTATTTTCTTTCTTTATTTTTTTTTTTTGATTTATTTTTTATTGATTGATTGATTTTTTTTGTTACGAGTGTTGTGTTTTTACTATCATCCTTCTCACTATTTGTATCATTATCCTTTTTTTTTGTTATTATTGTTATTCTTATCGTATTTTTTCGTTATTTTTTTCGTTATTGTTATCATTACTATTTTTCAGTGTCATTATCATTACTGTTTTATTATCATTATGATCATTAATTGTTCTTGAATGATGGCATTATTATCATCGTTGCTTTAGTCCTCATCATTATCATTAACATTATCAATATCATTATCATTATCAACATCATCATTATTATGATCATTAGTATCATTATTATAAAATAATAACGGAAATGATGGTAATGATAATGATGATGACAAAGGTCATGATAAAAACAATGATAGATCTTATCATCATTATTATTACTGCAATGATCA
>BOPN01000063.1:608812-611312 GCA_017312705.2 Penaeus japonicus
GTATGCAATAGTTAATATCATACCTGTCATATCAATGCCATGTGTTTTCGGACATTTCGCCAGATGGGATATTGATGTGCTCTCACTCATGGTCCGAAAATAAAAAAATGGCTGAAAAAGCTATTTCTCTTTGTGAAGTTAAAATTTACGTATTATAGCCTTTTTCGCTTTTGTTATTTCGTGATTGCTATATTTCAATGGCAACGATGTTGATTCGCATGAAATTGCAAGGCCACATACATGCAACTAGTTGATATGCTTCTACGTTTGACGAGTAGCGAATGGGGTTTGAAAAGGATATTTAAGTTGGGTTTTTATTTGAATAAATAAAAATTTGGAATTCTTCCTTAAAAGATTCTAAATTTTTCGTGAGATAGGTAATCCTTAGGTCTAAAATTTCAAATGAATTTCATAAAATTACTTAAACGATAGAATTAGGCCTAGTCAATAAGTTAAACCTTGAGAAAAAGAAAAAAAAAAACGAAAAGGAAATATATAAAGAGAAGAAGAAGAAAAAAAAGAAGAAAAAACGAAAAACAAATATATAAAGAGAAGAAGAAGAAGAAAAAAACGAAAAGGAAATATATAAAGAGAAGAAGAAGAAGAAGAAAAAAAAACGATATGGAAATATATAAAGAGAAGAAGAAGAAGAAGAAAAAAAAAAAAAAAAAAAACGAAATGAAAATATATAAAGCCTCCACAATCCAGCTTCTCTACTAAGCCCCGAGCACCCAACAAGCCAGAGTTCAACCTAAGCCCCTCTTTAGCTTAGTACCTCAGCCGGCAGGAGGCAAGGCTTTGTAATAACACACCTGGGTACCTACCTATACATCGTGACCGAGTAATGGTTGGGATCAGCTGGTACTTAGGAGATATCCTTGGGGATCGAACCGAGGGGAACCTAAGTAAGAAATGGCGTCTTTGATGTTCTTGCCAATAGTTTACCTTCTTGGATTTTTTTTTTTTTACCTTGGGAGGAGGAAGGGATGGAGGGGGGAAGGGGGGTAGGGGTGGGAGGTGGGGGTAGTGGTTGGTGTTGGGTGGGTGGGTAGGGAGGGTGGGAGGGGTAGGGATAGGAAGAGGTGACGTGAGGGAGGGTAGGAGAGGGGAGGGTGTTAATGAAATGAACTTGATATTAAATTCGATGATGTGGTTAGCTTTGAGGTATGTAGGTAGGATTTTCGATTTATTCCGGTGTAGGTTAAGTTGGATTGGTGGAACCGATTTTGAGATATAAAAACATAAAAGTGAATCAACAGTCATATACAATCGTAGACAGGAAATTCAATAATTACATAGCAAATCGACACCTCATTCACACTTATCAAAAAGTAAAAAAAAAAAAAAAAGAGAAAGCAACAGAATAAAAACGATTTTAACATTGCAAATTAACACCAAATCCATACATACATTATAACAATAAAAAAACAAAATATCCACACAAAAACAAAAACAACTATGACACAACACATAACAAATTAATAATTCAACTTACGAATATATCATCCGTTAACCTATTTACCCATTTTCCCAAGGAAAGACGTCAAAAACTGACCTACAAAAATACTGCCCCCTTTTCTCAAGAAATTTGTTGTCATCTCTTGTGGCGTAACGGGATATAACACTGAGACCACATGTGCAGCTCCCACAGTATAGAAGAGCAAGTATCTCACGTACATTTATTGATCTTAGGAGACTAGGCGACACTGTGAGCCTAAGATATGTGTGTGTGTTTCGTAAGACGCTCCCATATTTCTTGCGTGTGTTGGTTATATTTATGTGCTTTTCTATCCATGTTTAGATGTTTTGTGTTCGGTTAGGTTGGGTCTTCTGTTTTGTAATTTTGATGTTTTTGTTGTTCTTTCCATTTTTTTTTTTTTTTTTGAGGATGGAGGGAAGAGAGGATGAAGGAAAATTTATATACGTTTTTGGTGGACTGATCTTCATTATTCGAAAATGTTTTCTGATTTTTTTTTTATTGCTCGAAATCATTCTTGTTATTCCATCCTCTTCCACTTTTACGTTATTCCACTTCGGATTCTCAACCTTTTGATTTCCTTTCGCCCCCCCCCCCTTCATACCTATACCAGCACTCTCTCCCTCTCTTTCTCTCGTACACACGTCTCCTTGATTCTCTCTCTATATATATATCCACTTCTCTACATTCACTATCTCTCATTTATCTTATTTCCACTTCATTTTGCATCGGTCGTCGCAGCCTAAAGGATGTTACACGCGGAGGAGGGGGCAGGAGAAGGGAATGGGGAGAGAGGGGAGAAGGGAGAAGGATGTGAGAGCGGGAACGGGGAGTGGGGTGGAAAGAGAGGAGAGAGGGAGAGAGGTAGGGAGGGGAGGGGAACGGGGAATCGGGTGGGAAGAGAAGAGAGAGGGAGAGAAGGAGGGAGGGAGAGAGGGGAGGGGATGGGAGTGGGGTGAGAAGAGAGGAAAGAGGGAGAGAGATAGGGGGGGGAGGGGAATGGGGAGTGGGGTGGGAAGAGAA
>BOPN01000063.1:621312-623812 GCA_017312705.2 Penaeus japonicus
GGGAGAGGGTGGGAGAGTGAGAGGGAGGATGTAAGGGAGGAGGAGGAGGGGGAGAAGGAAGAGCGGGAGGGGGAGGAGGAGGGGAAGAAAGATCGGGAGGGGGAGGGGGATCAGAAGCTGAGTAGGAGGAAGATGACGAGAAGAAGAAGGAGAAGGATGTCGCTGAGGAGGAGAAGGCTCAGAAAAAAAAATCAGAAAGAACATAAGAGAAGAAAAATATGATAAAGAAGAAGAAAGAAAAGAAAAAAAAGGAAAAAACAACAACAAAGAACGAGGAGAAGAAGAGAAAGAGAAGAAAAAAAAACAAGAAAAAAAAAAGAGTTAAGAGAGACTGACGAACTCAAGAAGTCAAAAGGAAGGAATGAAACTTGCCTTGCGAATTCCCTCCGGCATTAGGAATGAGTTGTGTTCACCTTCCGAGCTTTGATCCAGCCGTTCAGCGCCTCTTTGATGTGAAGTCCTTGGCAAGCCTTAGTATACTCTAGTTCCTCTCCTTCTGCTCTTGCTTTGATTTCTTTCTTTTGCTTGTCTCCTTCTTCGTTATTCTGTTTTTACTTCTTTTTAATCATCGTTGGTGTTTTTTTTTTTTAAGCTTTTTCTTTTTTTTTTCTTTTTTTTTCTTTCTGTTTCTTCTTCTCCTTCCTCTTCTTTTTCTTTCTCCTACTCATCATCTTTTTTTTTCTTCTTCTCTTTCATTCTTTTCCTCATTATCAGCTTTTGGGGAACGGAAAGGCGAATTAAAAAGTAAACAGGTAAGATAGATGAACAAGAGAGAGAGAGAGAGAGAGAGAGAGAGAGAGAGAGAGAGAGAGAGAGAGAGAGAGAGAGAGAGAGAGAGAGAGAGAGAGAGAGAGAGAGAGAGAGAGAGAGAGAGAGAGAGAGAGAGAGAGAGAGAGAGAGAGAAAGGCACACACACACACACACACACACAGAGAGAGAGAGAGAGAGAGAGAGAGAGAGAGAGAGAGAGAGAGAGAGAGAGAGAGAGAGAGAGAGAGAGACACACACACACACACACACACACAGAGAGAGAGAGAGAGAGAGAGAGAGAGAGAGAGAGAGAGAGAGAGAGAGAGAGAGAGAGAGAGAGAGAGAGAGAGAGAGAGAAAGGCACAGAGAGAGAGAGAGAGAGAGAGAGAGACAGACAGACAGACAGACAGAGACAGACAGACAGAAAGACAGAAAAAAAAAAGATCAGAATCACCCCCCCCCAAAAAAAAAAAAAAAAAAAAAAAAAAAAACAATCATTCCCACACTACATGACCAATCCCAACCCAACCATCCCCACTGCCCACCCACTAACGCAACCACCCATTACAAACACACCATACTTTAATCTACAGCCTCATGGATACTCGTAGCCTGGCTGGCGACGCACCAATTTGGACCTTAATAGACTTATATTAAGAGGTGTCATTTCCTTGCTCTAGACAGCAGACCGGCGCCTCTAGAATGCTATGACTCAGATGAAATTATCAACTTTATCGAGAGTGATTATGGCCTCTTTGATCATGCAGTGATGGCCATTATCTTAGTTTCATTTCAGAAGAGGCGGAGGAGGGGAGGGGAGGGGGGAATCACCCTTGTTGGAATTATTATGTTTGTTTTTTTTTTGTTCAATCTTCATTACTCTTTCTTTGTCATTCTTTCATTCGTGTGTGTGTGTGTGTGTATGTGTGTGTGTGTATGGATGAACATACATACATACATGGGCGCGCGTGTGTGTCTGCTTTGTGTGTGTTTATGGATGTACGTACATACATGAGCATAGGTATGATGATGATGACTATCATTACTACTTATTATTACTAACATCATCATAATTTTCGTTATTATTAGTATCATTACTTTCATTACTAACAAGGTCATTATTATCATCATTGTTGTTAGTCGTGTCAGTATTATCATTATTACTACTATTTCTATTATCATTTCTATTATCAATATCATTATCATTGTTATTGTTATCATTATCATCATTTTCATTGTAATGATTACCATGATTATTATCAACCTTTAACATCATCACCTTTATCATTATCATTACCATTATCACTATAACTTTTTAGTATTGATCAAACAGATGATAGTAAAAATATTTATCATATTGATAATAATAATGATGGTCATAGTAATGGTACTCTTACTTATACTACTACTAATGGTGACGATAAGGATGATTATAATGATAATCATAGTCATAATGATAATTGATAATAAGTATCATGATAAGTAACATACATCTTTAAGGCAATTCTTTTTTTGTAAATGACCTTCATATTTGCCGAATATCAATAAAAAAGTTAGAAAGATATTGATAAACGTTAGACAAGTGACAACAGCAGGTGTACAAGCACTGTGCTTGGAACTGTTTCAGAGCATTGCATTTGTTGTGTATGTTTTCCTGGAATGCAATTTGATAATGCTTTCCTCTCTTTTTATCGTTTTATTCTTCTGTCTTTCTCCCTTTCTCCTTCTCTCTTTCTCTTTCTTGCTCTCC
>BOPN01000063.1:643812-646312 GCA_017312705.2 Penaeus japonicus
AATAAATGTTATTACCAACGGTTTGTGATGGAAATCTATGAGTGGGTTGTCCAAGGGTCAGGCCACAATTGATTAGATTTCGGTGGTGAATCGGATTTGCATACGGAATTAAAATGCAATTAAGGGATTTTATCGTCTGTGTGATTCACCACCGAATATGGGTCTGCTAGGAAACTCATTTCTTTTTTTCTTTTTTTTGGTAGATATGTGATATGAAACTGCAGTTTTGGGGCTTTAGGAGAGGTTTGCCCTCTCTAAATACTTTCTAATCATCCTTATCATTATTATTATATCTACTGTTGTATTAAAACCAACACAACCATCACCACTACAAACATTACTATCATCATTAACATTACCAATAATACCATCATCATTATCATCTATATAATTACCACATCCATCTTTTCAAACATGACACAGTACCACATCCCTTGCCCTAATAATCCTTTAAAAACACACAAGTCAAATAAAATCGAGTGTACCTTTAAACAGAGGACTTAAATACATGGTAGAGCACTCCCTGTGTATTGGCCAACGTGCACCGCATAGCAAGACGGTTCATCAGAGATACGGTACGTACCGTTCAGTATTCCAACACGTGGTTTATGCTAGTCTGTACCCTTGTGGCGCGAGTATTTTTTTTTTCTTCTTCTTCTTCTTCTTCTGACATGAGTATCTTCGTGAGTATCGTATATTCGCCGTAAGTAGAAGGAGGGGGGAAAGGAAAGATAGGAGAATGAAGAGGGAAAGCGGGGGAGTAGTTAGTGACAGAGGGTGGAAGAGAGGGAGAGAAAAGAAGGGAGAGGGAGAAGGAGAGGAGGAGAAAAGATGGGAGAAGAAGAGGGCGAGGGGGAGAATGAGTTAGAGGGAGAGACAGAGCTGGAAAGTGCATTAGAAAGTAAGGTAGAGAGAGAGAGAGAGAGAGAGAGAGAGGGAGATATATATATATAGAGATAGATAGAGAGAGAGAGAAAAAAAAAAAAGATAGTTAGATAGAGAGAGAGAGAGAGAAAGAACGAGAAAAAAGGAGGAACCAAGAAAATACATCCATGATTCTAAAAAAAAAAAAAAGAAAGAAAAAAAGTGAGAAACGTTCACTTTCCACCACAACAAGAAGGAGAAGAATCTTATATTCCATCAACCATATGTTCTTTCGCACCGTAAATTCAGCGCCACGGCTCTCACCTTCATCACAAAGAGAAAGTAGCGTGAACATGACTCATCTTTATCGTGTAGCACAGAAAAAAAAGAAGAAAAAAGAAGAAGAGCATAAAATCAAGATAAAAAAAAGATAAAAGAAAAAAAAGATAGTGATTCCTCGTCTTCGGAAGTAGAGGCTGTTAACCCTTGGGTCGTTTGGGAGCTGTTTGTTTTCCTTCGGTAGGTCAAGAAGGGTCTTGGGGAAAAAAAAAAAAAAAAAAAAAAAAAGTTTAGTTTCTTTTCTATTTCATCCTCTTTATTGCTGTTCTTTTCTTTTTTTTTATCTATTTCATCGTCTTTATTGTTGTTTTTTTTTAATCTATTTCATCCTCTTTATTGTTTTTTTTTTATCTATTTCATCCTCTTTATTGTTGTTTTTATCTATTTCATCCTCTTTATTGCTGTTTTTATATACATCCCGATTGCGTGGACGTACAGCTGTAGCGACTGAATCTCTGCTACAATCAGGTACGTTTGAGACTTTAAAAAAAAGATGGAATTTTTTTTATGCAAGATTCGATCCTGCAACCCGCATCACTGGATCCAAAGTTCAAAGATGTTGAGACAGACTTTTTTTTCCCCTCGAGTGGCGATTCTCGTGGATTCTTTGAGAGATTTTGAGTGTAGTTTCCGCGAGGAGATAGATCTCGGCAAATTTTTTTGGTCGTGAATGGATCTATCGAAAGTTATTGGGCGATTTTTTTTTTTTTTTTTTTTTTTTCATGTTGAGGGCCTTTTCGTCAGTGATTCTGATTCTAAGGTGTTTGGATTCTCAGATGGACTTCCCTGGACACGAGCTGCTGCTTTGGGGGGGGGGGGGGGCTAAATTGAGGGAGGAGTGTCTTGTTCTTTGGAGGAGTGTCCTCTTTCTTCGATCTTTCTCTTTCTCTCTCTTTCTCTCTCTCTCTCTCTCTCTCTTTCTCTCTCTCTCTCTCTCTCTCTTTCCTTTTCATCCTCTCTCTCCTTCTCTTCCTTTCTCTCTCTCCTTTCCTTCCCCCTCCCTCTCTCTCAATCTCACCCCCTCCCCCTCTCTCTTTCTCTCTCTTTCTCTCTTTCCTTTTCATCCTCTCTCTCCTTCTCTTCCTTTCCCTCTCTCCTTTCCTTCCCCCTCCCTCTCTTTTCTCCCCCCCCCTTTCTATCTTCTCCCCCTCTCTCTCTCTCTCTCTCTCTCTCTCTCTCTCTCTCTCTCTCTCTCACTCTCTCTCTCTCTCTTTCTCTCTCTCTCTTTCTCTCTCTCTCTTTCTCTCTCTCTCTCTCTTTCTCTCTCTCTCTCTCTCTCTCTTTCTCTCTCTCTTTT
>BOPN01000063.1:651312-661312 GCA_017312705.2 Penaeus japonicus
TGTTGAAGCGGATAATTGAATTGCAACGATCGATGCAATCTCCTGCAGCACAGATTATGAACAGCCCAGATTGCAGATTTAAGTATCAATTTGTATCAAAGTCATAGGACTGTATTTGAGGGGACGTAGCAAGAAGGGGGGGGGGTGATAAAAAGGGAGGAGAGGGTAATAAAAGAAGGATGGGAGATGAGGGGGAGACTGAAGGTGATAAGTGAGAGAGAGAGAGAGAGAGAGTTAGAGAGAGAGAGAGAGAGAGAGAGTAAGAGAGAGAGAAAAAAATGAAATAGATAAAGAAAATGAGAAGAGAGAGAAAGAGCGAGCGAGAGAAAGAGAGAGAGAGAGAGAGAGAGAGAGAGAGAGAGAGAGAGAGCGAGCGAGAGAGAGAGAGAGAGAGAGAAGAAAAAAAATAAAGAGAAAGAGAAGAGAGAGAGCGAGAGAGAGAGAGGAGAGAGAGAGAGAGAGCGAAAGAGAAGAGAAAGAGAAAGAAAGAGAAGAGAGAGAAAGTGAGAAAGAGAAAAAATAAAAAGATAAAGAAAAACACAGAGATAGAGAAAGAGCGAGAGAGAGAGAGAGAGAGAGAGAGAGAGAGAGAAAGAGAAGAGACAAAAGTGAGAAATACAAAAAATAAAAATAAAGAAAAACACAGACAGACAAAAAAAGACCGAGAGAAAGAGAAAGAAAAGGAGAGAAAGAGCACGAGCCAAAACACGCGATAATAGCCTGTCAAGGGAGCCCGCCTGACCAAACATAGATTCCCATCTCGCCATCTCTGGACCCCGCCGTCAAGTTATAGTCCTTGTACTCTCTGTTGACAGCCTAATAAATCTTGGGGTTCCGTTCGCGGGATTACCGACGCTATGGCAGCAATGTTGAAGGGAGAGGGGGTGGGTGGGGTGGGGTGTAGGGGTAGGGGGTAGGGGTTGGGGTGGGGGGGTGTTAAAAAAAGGAAGTATGGAAGGGGTTTGGGGTTGGTGTAGGGGGGAAGGGGAAGGGTGTTGGGGGAAGGGTGTGTGTATGAAGAAGGGTGGTGGGGGATGGATATAATTGAGTAAATATATATACATTATATATATACATATATATATATATATATATATATATATATATATATATATATACATAGAGAGAGAGAGAGAAAGAGAGAAAGAGAGAGAGAGAGAGAGAGAGAGGGAGAGGGAGAGGGAGAGGTAGAGAGAGAGAGAGAAAGAGAGAAAAAAACAAGAGATAAATAGATAGATATACATATAGATATACACAGACAAAGATAAAAAGGAAGAGAAAGAGAAAGAGACCAACGAAAAAAAGAAAAAACGCCAATCACCGAAGGAATGACCCCCCCCCCCTCCAAAAAAAAAAAAAAAAAGACAACGGTACCTCGAAAGAACCACCATAACCAAAGAGCAGAAGACAATTAGCAGAAGACAATTAGCAGAGGACACAAGAGGGGACATCACTTATTAGCAGAACCAGCCAATAAAAGCTTCATTAGCGACAATGGCTGGATTATTACCTTAGTAAAGGAACTAACAGGAGTAATTAGATGAGAGGATCAGCTGGTTACTATGAGCCGGGTAATGGTGATGAGGAGTTGGTTTGGGGGAGTGTGATGGAGGAGGGGAAGGAGGGGGAGGAAGAGGAGGGGAAGGGAGAGGGGGATGGGGAGGAGGAGGAGGGGGGTAGATGGGAGTTGGAGGGGGATAGAGGAGGGGGGTGGGGAGGAAGGGTAGGAGTAGGAAGGGGTAGAGGGGAGTTGGAGGGGAGTAGAGGGGGAGGAGGAGGGGGGTAGAGGGGATGGGGAGGAGGAAGAGGGGGGTAGAGGGGGAATAGGAGGAGGGGGAGGAGGGGAGGGGATAAGAGGGGGAGGGGAGGGGGTAGAGGGGGGAGGAGGAGGAGGAGAAGAAGAAAAAGAAGAAGGAGGAGGAGGAGGAGTGGAGGAGAAGACGGAGGAGGAGGAGAAGAAGAAAAAGAAGAAGGAGGAAGAGGAGAAGAAGAAGAAGGAGGAGGAGGAGGAGATGGAGGCGAACAAGGAGGAGGAGGAGAAGAAGAAGAAAAAGAAGAAAGAGGAAGAGGAGGAGAAGAAAAAGAAGAATGACGAGGAGGAGGAGGAAGTAGGAGGAATATTTGAATTTAAAGTTCTTTTCACATTGCTGTCTAATGATCTCTTTTAAATATTTGTCTATTCTTACCATTTAGATTATATTTATTTCACATTGGGTATTTATCTTTTTCTTATGACAATGGAAAATGCTTAGAATATAATTGAGTTTATTACAACAAATTTATAAAAAAAGAAAATTGCATGTGAACATCAAATTGCAGTAGCATTGCTTTTTGCTTTGTTTTTTCCAGCTGATGTACATGCAAAAAAGGCAAAAAAGTATTGTTCACAAGTTAAACAATTATGATAAAAGTTCAAGTCTAGTCATTCAGATTAACTTCGCAAATACAAACATCGTTATATAAATTTATCGCCAAAGAAATCCTTTCCTCGTCTTAAGGAGACAACTCACGAGAGTGGAGGGAGGAAGGCGAGTGAGCACTCACCCTTAAGGAGACAACTCACGAGAGTGGAGAGAGGAAGGCGAGTGAGGACTCACCCTTAAGGAGACAACTCACGAGAGTGGAGAGAGGAAGGCGAGTGAGGACTCACCCTTAAGGAGACAACTCACGAGAGTGGAGAGAGGAAGGCGAGTGAGGACTCACCCTTAAGGAGACAACTCAAGAAAGTGGAGGAGGAAGGCGAGTGAGCACTCACCCTTAAGGAGACAACTCACGAGAGTGGAGAGAGGAAGGCGAGTGAGGACTCACCCTTAAGGAGACAACTCACGAGAGTGGAGAGAGGAAGGCGAGTGAGGACTCACCCTTAAGGAGACAACTCACGAGAGTGGAGAGAGGAAGGCGAGTGAGGACTCACCCTTAAGGAGACAACTCACGAGAGTGGAGAGAGGAAGGCGAGTGAGGACTCACCCTTAAGGAGACAACTCACGAGAGTGGAGAGAGGAAGGCGAGTGAGGACTCACCCTTAAGGAGACAACTCACGAGAGTGGAGAGAGGAAGGCGAGTGAGGACTCACCCTTAAGGAGACAACTCACGAGAGTGGAGAGAGGAAGGCGAGTGAGGACTCACCCTTAAGGAGACAACTCACGAGAGTGGAGAGAGGAAGGCGAGTGAGGACTCACCCTTAAGGAGACAACTCACGAGAGTGGAGAGAGGAAGGCGAGTGAGGACTCACCCTTAAGGAGACAACTCACGAGAGTGGAGAGAGGAAGGCGAGTGAGGACTCACCCTTAAGGAGACAACTCACGAGAGTGGAGAGAGGAAGGCGAGTGAGGACTCACCCTTAAGGAGACAACTCACGAGAGTGGAGAGAGGAAGGCGAGTGAGGACTCACCCTTAAGGAGACAACTCACGAGAGTGGAGAGAGGAAGGCGAGTGAGGACTCACCCTTAAGGAGACAACTCACGAGAGTGGAGAGAGGAAGGCGAGTGAGGACTCACCCTTAAGGAGACAACTCACGAGAGTGGAGAGAGGAAGGCGAGTGAGGACTCACCCTTAAGGAGACAACTCACGAGAGTGGAGAGAGGAAGGCGAGTGAGGACTCACCCTTAAGGAGACAACTCACGAGAGTGGAGAGAGGAAGGCGAGTGAGGACTCACCCTTAAGGAGACAACTCACGAGAGTGGAGAGAGGAAGGCGAGTGAGGACTCACCCTTAAGGAGACAACTCACGAGAGTGGAGAGAGGAAGGCGAGTGAGGACTCACCCTTAAGGAGACAACTCACGAGAGTGGAGAGAGGAAGGCGAGTGAGGACTCACCCTTAAGGAGACAACTCACGAGAGTGGAGAGAGGAAGGCGAGTGAGGACTCACCCTTAAGGAGACAACTCACGAGAGTGGAGAGAGGAAGGCGAGTGAGGACTCACCCTTAAGGAGACAACTCACGAGAGTGGAGAGAGGAAGGCGAGTGAGGACTCACCCTTAAGGAGACAACTCACGAGAGTGGAGAGAGGAAGGCGAGTGAGGACTCACCCTTAAGGAGACAACTCACGAGAGTGGAGAGAGGAAGGCGAGTGAGGACTCACCCTTAAGGAGACAACTCACGAGAGTGGAGAGAGGAAGGCGAGTGAGGACTCACCCTTAAGGAGACAACTCACGAGAGTGGAGAGAGGAAGGCGAGTGAGGACTCACCCTTAAGGAGACAACTCACGAGAGTGGAGAGAGGAAGGCGAGTGAGGACTCACCCTTAAGGAGACAACTCACGAGAGTGGAGAGAGGAAGGCGAGTGAGGACTCACCCTTAAGGAGACAACTCACGAGAGTGGAGAGAGGAAGGCGAGTGAGGACTCACCCTTAAGGAGACAACTCACGAGAGTGGAGAGAGGAAGGCGAGTGAGGACTCACCCTTAAGGAGACAACTCACGAGAGTGGAGAGAGGAAGGCGAGTGAGGACTCCACCTTTAAGGGAGACAACTCACGAGAGTGGAGAGAGGAAGGCGAGTGAGGACTCACCCTTAAGGAGACAACTCACGAGAGTGGAGAGAGGAAGGCGAGTGAGGACTCACCCTTAAGGAGACAACTCACGAGAGTGGAGAGAGGAAGGCGAGTGAGGACTCACCCTTAAGGAGACAACTCACGAGAGTGGAGAGAGGAAGGCGAGTGAGGACTCACCCTTAAGGAGACAACTCAAGAAAGTGGTGGGTGGAAGGCGAGTGAGGACTCACCCTTAAGGAGACAACTCACGAGAGTGGAGAGAGGAAGGCGAGTGAGGACTCACCCTTAAGGAGACAACTCAAGAAAGTGGTGGGTGGAAGGCGAGTGAGGACTCACCCTTAAGGAGACAACTCACGAGAGTGGAGAGAGGAAGGCGAGTGAGGACTCACCCTTAAGGAGACAACTCACGAGAGTGGAGAGAGGAAGGCGAGTGAGGACTCACCCTTAAGGAGACAACTCACGAGAGTGGAGAGAGGAAGGCGAGTGAGGACTCACCCTTAAGGAGACAACTCAAGAAAGTGGTGGGTGGAAGGCGAGTGAGGACTCACCCTTAAGGAGACAACTCACGAGAGTGGAGAGAGGACTCACCCTTAAGGAGACAACTCAAGAAAGTGGTGGGTGGAAGGCGAGTGAGGACTCACCCTTAAGGAGACAACTCACGAGAGTGGAGAGAGGAAGGCGAGTGAGGACTCACCCTTAAGGAGACAACTCAAGAAAGTGGAGGAGGAAGGCGAGTGAGCAATCATCTTTGTCTATGTGTGAAGTCACTTCCCAATTACCCTTCGGATTCTAGCCTTACCGGAAAAAAGTATAGCTACGAATACTCGTTTGTACAGACTCGGTATTTCACCACGTAGATATAAAATGCATTTTTGTAATACGAAAAATCCACCGACGAGAAAGACGGAATAGGAAGGAAGAAAAAAGAAGAAGAAGAAGAAGAAGAAGAAGAAGAAAAAAAAATATATATATATATATATATATATATATATATATATATATATATATATATACATATATATATATATATATATATATATATATATATATATATTCGTCATCTCTATCTATCCCTATCCCTCTTCCTTCGAGATATAGTAAAGAAAAAGGACCTTAAAGATCAAGTGTCTCAAGAAAAGGACAATCTCTTAGCCGCAGGATCACCAGAAGGACTTGCGGCCCTCGATGGTAATGTTGTTTTGAATAAGAAGCTCGACTCATTTTGCTTAGGGAGATAAAGAGGAAGGAGGAGGAGGGGGAGGGGGAGGAAGATGAAGGGAGGGAGGAGGAAGAGGAGGAGGAGGAGATGGAGGAGGAGGAAGGAGGAGGAGGAAGAGGAGTAGGGGGAGAAGGAGGAAGAGGAAGAAGGAAGGGGAAAGGAGGAAGGAGGAAAAGGAGAAGTAGGGGAGGAAGAGGAGGAGGAGGCGGAGGAAGAGGAGGAGAGGGAGGAAGAGGAAGAAGAAGAGGGGGAAGGAAGAAGAGAAAATAAGAAGAAGGAGAGGAAGAGGAGGGAGGAGAAGAAGGAAGAAGAGTTTGAAGGAGAGAGATGAAGAGGAAATGAGGAAGAGGGGAGGAGGAAGGAGGAAGAAGATAGAATAGGAGAAGGGGAAGGAAGGAGTAGAAGACAGAAGAAGGAAGAAGAGGGAGGAAGAGGAGGAAGAGGGAAGGAGCAGTGAAGGTGAAAAAGGAGTTGGAAGAAAGGAAGAGGAACGGGAGAAGAATAAGGGGGAGAGGAGGAGAAGAAGGAGAAGAAGAAAGAACAATAATAAGAAGACGAAGTTGAAGATGAAGAAGAAGAAATTTGATAACAAGAAGAAGAAGGAGAAGAAGAAGAAAAAATAAGAATTAAGGAGAAGAAGAAGATGATAAAGTAGAAGAAGAAGAATCAGAACCAGAAGAAGATAATAAGAAGAAGAAAAAGAAGAATCAGGAGAAGATGAGGAAAATCTGAATAAAAAGAAGAAGAAAATGAAAAAAAAAGAATCAAAAGAAGAAGAAAATGAAAAATAAGAAAAATAAAAAAATAAAAAGAATAACAATAATAACAAGAAAAAATAAAGTAGGGCGAAACAGAAGGGGAAGAAAAAAGGAAACAGATAAAAAAAAAGGGGGTGATTTACTCAACTGAGCCATGCGCATGATCATCTCTCACTCGTCTCATGCAGTCATGCAACGATTCCCTGAAAGGTAAAGTGCATGGACTGGCAAATGAAATGCATGGAGCTCAGTGGAAAGAAAAGTTGCTGATGAATTATTGATGATAAGGACGATGTTGATGGAGAGAGCGAGAGAGAGAGAGAGAGAGAGAGAGAGAGAGAGAGAGAGAGAGAGAGAGAGAGAGAGAGAGAGAGAGAGAGAGAGAGAAAGTGGGGGGGAGAGGGGGGAGAGATAAATAAAGAGAGAGAGAGAGAGAGAGAGGGGGGGGGAGAGGGAGAGAGATAGAGGGGGAGGGGGAGGGGGAGAAAGAGAGATAGATAGAGAAAGGGGGGAGGGAAGAGAGATAGATAGAGAGAGAGGGGGGGAGAAAGAGAGATAGATAGATAGAGAGAGAGAGGGGGGAGAAAGAGAGAGTGAGAGAGAGGGGGAGGGGGGAGAGGGGAGAGAAAGAGAGAGAGAGAGGGGGGGGGAGAGATAGAGAGAGGTAACGAGAGAGAAAGATAATAAGACAGAGAGAGAAAGAGGGGCTGATGGAAAGAGAGAGAGAGAGAGAGAGAGAGAGGTGATGAAAGAGAGAAAGAGTGTTGAGAAAGAGAGGTGATGAGAGAGAGAGAGAGAGATAAAGAGAGAGAAAAAAAAGAGAAGAAACAAAAAGAGAAAGAAAAAAAAGAAAGAGACCAAGAAACGACGAAACGAAAATAACAAAACAAAGCAAAAGAAAAACAAAAGCAGAAATGTTCCAAGAGTTTCGTCGAGACACGAAGCAACAGGTTAACCGGCCCCTGACGCCCACGTGGTTGGAATACCAGACGTAAACCTGCCTTAACTTTTCCTTATCTTATCACATCTTATCTAATTATCTTTATTTCAATGTCTTCAATCTTGATATCACCTTATAGTTCTTTTCTTAGCCTTAAGGTATATCTTATAATTTCTTCTTATTATTATCTTACTTCTCACTGATGCATTATTCGTTTTCGGAGAGAGAGAGAGAAAGAGAGAGGGGGGGGGGGGGGAGGAGATAGAGATGGAAAGAGAGAGAGAATGAGAGAGAGAGAGAAGGAAGAGAGGGAAGAGAAAGAGGGGGGGAGGGAAGAGAGAGAGAGAGAGAGAGAGAGAGAGAGAGAGAGAGAGAGAGAGAGAGAGAGAGAGAGAGAGAGAGAGAGAGAGAGAGAGAGAGAGAGGGTGAGGAGATAGAGATGGAAAGAGAGAGAAAATGAGAGAGAGAGAGAAGGGGGGAGGGAAGAGAGAAAGAGAGGGGGGAAAGGAAGAGAATGAGAGAGAGATAGGTCAGATCAGATAGAGATGGAAAGAGAGAAAATGAGAGGGATATATGGGGGAGGGGAGAGAGAGAGAGAGAGAGAGAGAGAGAGAGAGAGAGAGAGAGAGAGAGAGAGAGAGAGAGAGAGAGAGAGAGAGAGAGAGAGAGAGAGAGAGAGACGGAAAGAGAGACAGAAGGAAAGTAAGAGAGATGGAGAGAGAGAAAGAGATAGAAGGAAATAGAGAGAGAGAGAGAGCGAGATAGAAGGAGAGAGAGAGAGAGAGAGAGAGAGAGAGAGAGAGAGAGAGAGAGAGAGAATGAGAATGAGAGAGAAAGAGATAGATAGGAAGGTAAGAGAGATAGAGAGCGAGAAAGAGATAGAAGGAAATAGAGAGAGAGACAGAGAGAAAATGAGTGAGAGATAGCGAGATAGAAGGAGAGAGAGAGAGGGAGAGAGAAAGAGAGAGAGAGAATGAGATAGATAGATAAAGAGAGAGAGAGAGAGAGAGAGAGAGAGAGAGAGAGAGAGAGAGAGAGAGAGAGAGAGAGAGAGAGAGATGGATGTTGCATCATCATTTATTCATAGTGCTACTTACCACTACCACTACTAAAAATTATACTAATAATAATGCCGAAGGCATAATAGCAATACTGATAATTTCAATGATGATGATAAGGAAACAAAATTATGATAACAAGGACACTGCCAACATAGTAATAAGGCAATACTATTATACTAATAAAACCATGCAATAACAATGCTAATTAAAATAAGTAATAAGGGTAATATCAGACGAACACCGGTTTGCAATGATATTGCACCCGCGTCATGTCACTGTTGATGTGTAGACATGCGATAACACAATGCTACTACTCTACTCTAACAATGATAACAATGAATAACAATAGATAACAATAAATAACAATGAATAAATAAATAACAATAAATAAATAAATAACAATAAATAAATAAATAACAATAAATAACAATACTCTACGTTGCTTAATTAATTGTCATGTCACTGTTGATATGTAGACATGCGATAATACAATACTACTACTCTACTCTAACAATGATAACAATGAATAACAATAAATAACAATAAATAACAATAAATAAATAAATAAATAAATAACAATAAATAAATAAATAAATAAATAACAATAAATAACAATAAATAATAATAAATAAATAAATAAATAACAATAAATAACAATAAATAAATAAATAAATAACAATACTATACGCTGCTTAATGGGTAACTTGTTTCTTAACCGGTGGTTTGCAATTTCAATATCAATATTCAACTATAGGCTTATGTATTTAGATTTATGTTCTAAGTATGGATATTGTGGGTGATTCTTAGATATGTATGGTGTGCTGTGTTATGGAGAGGTGATGTGTAGTGAAGGTATTGTGTTATAGATTTGTATTAGGTGTTTCTTTAATAAGGACTGTAATCTTTGTGTTATCAGTCCAGTAAGGTTTTGTAACAAGCTCACCTGGTGCCACTTTGCAGAATCCATTTAACAACACTTAAAAAATGTTGATTATTATTATCTATTTATCTATTTATCTATTTTCGTAAAACACGAATGAAAACGGGTTTCCAAAAGTTACAAACATTACACATCATAGTTACACATCATAGTATGTTACAGTGACAATTCTGAATGCGAGATCAACCTACTTACGGCATCTTCACAGCATCCGGTTGTCCCAGATAAGCACAGGAGATGAGCGCCATCCAATAGAACATGAAATCCTCTGTCATTCACTCGTGATGAAAGACTGAAAAATGGAGAATTATAGATGCATCAAATGTCACGATGACATATATAAAAAAATTCAATAAGAGAAATGTCCGAGTGATAAATATTCGAATTTTATATTTCAAATGGTGTCGAAACGTGAGTGAACTTTAGTTGATTAAAAATTTCTTTACCTTTCATTTTTGCCGCTCTGTCTCTCTCGTTGAGCTCTTGTCTGTTATCTATCTGTCTGTCTATTCGTTTATTTGTCTATCGTGGTGTCTGTCTGTCTGTCTGTCTACCTAAATGTATGATAATGTATCTTTATCCTGTTGGTCTATC
>BOPN01000063.1:693812-698812 GCA_017312705.2 Penaeus japonicus
TTTTTTACAAGACACTTCCACTGAATTATTCACTCTCCGTCTCGAGCCGTTGGTAAAAGCGCGGTGTGTGTTTTGTCAATGAATCTCCTTAAATTTCCTTAACTTACTACCTAGGGAAAGTATGTCTTCTTTTAGGACGTAAATAGGGGGAGGGGATGGGTAGGGGGAAGGGGGTAGTTGTAGAGATTGTTGGGTTAAAATGTTTTATGTTTTGAGGGGTTCATCTTTTTTTTTTTTTTTTTTTTTATCTTGAGATTTTTGCGTGGTTTATTTTTATTTTTTTTCTATCAAATCATACTTTTTAATTTCACTTGCTTTTGTGCCTCTTTCAAAATTCTTTCCATTCTTTAACCTTTGCCTCAATTTCACCCTCGACCCGAATCCGTTTTAAAATTCATTACAACGTCCTTTCACATATTTTTTTATTTATTTACATCACCCTCCAATAAAATACCTCACACATCGAAGCCAAATGATCATAATCCTTTTAACCCATCCCCCCCCCCCCCCCCGATTTTCAGTCTTTGCAACAACACGCAACAGATCCCACGCAGTCCCA
The DNA here is from genome assembly GCA_017312705.2 of Penaeus japonicus. Classification (NCBI taxonomy): domain Eukaryota; kingdom Metazoa; phylum Arthropoda; class Malacostraca; order Decapoda; family Penaeidae; genus Penaeus; species Penaeus japonicus. The sequence goes on from BOPN01000063.1 coordinate 694,372, forward strand.
GCATTACCAGCGTCATCATTGCATTGTGGAAACAGAGGGAGAGCAACAGCAATAATGGCTCTGATACTCAACGTGACTGGAAATTAATGGACTAAATTGCATGCTGGGCTTATTAGGAAACCTTTTTTATGGACTTTTGTTGAATTAGTGTGTGTGTGTTTGTTTGTGTGTTTGTGTGTGTGTTTGTTTGTGTGTGTGTGTTTGTGTGTGTGTTTGTTTGTTTGTGTGTGTGAATGTTTGTGTGTATGTTTGTTTGTGTGTGTGTTTGTTTGTGTGTGTGTGTGTTTGTTTGTGTGTGTGTGTTTGTGTGTGTGTTTGTTTGTGTGTGTGTTTGTTTGTGTGTGTGTTTGTTTGTGTGTGTGTTTGTTTATGTGTTTGTTTGTGAGTGTGTGTGTGTGTTTACATACGCGCATGGATAGATAGATAGATTTATAGAGAGATGAATAGGTAGATGCATTAGTAGATGGATGGATGGGTAGATAGGTAGGTAGGTAGACAGATAGATAGGCATATGGATAGATGGAAAGGTACATAGATAGATAAGTGCATTGATAGATAGACACATACATAGATACATAGATAGATAGATAGATAAAAAGGTATACAGATAGATATAGACACACACACACACAAAAGGCAAAATCGGTATAGTAAGGAATATAATTATGTACAAAATTTCAGTTTGGTACCCACTCCCCTTCACTAACAATATCACCACTTCATTACAAACTGATACACATCACGAATAAAGAAAAAGAAAAGGCATTGAACTTGTGTGCTTAATTTCCTCAGGTAGATAGGATGATCAGCAGGTAGAGAGATAGAGAGAGATAAAAGGGGACAGCACACTAACGAGACAGCGCTCCTAGCCAATGAATCTGCCAGACTTCATTTCCTATCGATTTTCTGAACGTGACGCAATACATCATCTGTGCCCCCCCCCCCCCACACACACACACACTCACACACTCACAAACACCCTTTCCCTTCCCACTCTCTGTATAATTCGCTCATCTTCGTCTAATCTTGTTTTAATACATCAGCTTATTCTTATTGTATATTGGCACATATGCTAGCACTTACACACACACACACACACACACACACACACACACACACACACACACACACACACACTTTTAGAAAATGAATATGTAGTGATGAATATGATAGGCAGTTTCATTTATTTGGTATTCAGATGCCACTGGTGCAAAAAAAGAAAGAAAAAAAAAATGAACTTCGCGCTCTCACACACGTACATTCTCTCTCTCTTTCTGTCTCTGGCTCTGTCACTCCCTCTGCTTGTTTGCCTGTCTATACGTCTGTTTATTTCTTTATTTCTCTTCTCGCACTCTTATTCTCCCTTTATCCTCTTTTTCTCTTTATCTCTCTCTCCCTCTCTTTCTCTCATTCTTATTCTCTCTTTTTCTCTTTATCTCTTTCTCCCTCTATCTTTTCCTCTCCATCTCTTTCTTTCTCCCTCTCTCTCTCTCTCTCTCTCTCTCTCTCTCTCTCTCTCTCTCTCTCTCTCTCTCTCTCTCTCTCTTATTTACTTACTTTTTTTTTTTTTTTTCAAAAATCAAGTTTGGTAAGTCGTGTTTATGTAAATCAACAATTCATGTCAATTAATTGTTCTCAAGAATTTTTTGGGCAGTCGAACCTCATTAGCTACTTTATCAATGTTATTTGTATCTTTTTTCGTTTTCGTATTTAGTAAGTTGGGGAATACAGTAATCCAGCACTTACGAGCAAAAAGAAGCAAGTATATAATATAGAAGATATAACAGGGACAGTATATGGACTCCTCTTTAGGAAGAAACCAGTATCAGTAACAATGTATACATATATATATATATGTATGGTAGAGTTAGAGCAATGGTATGTAGAGTTATGTGAAATGGTATATAGAGTTATGTGCAATGGTATGTAGATTCAGAAATGTCAGTGAATGTACTTCTACTTTTAAATCATAGAAGCAGTTCCAATTAAGTGTATTTATATCGGTCATAGAAAAGTGTAATCACATTAAGATTTTTTTTCCTTTTTCTTTTTTACCCCTGAGTTTTATTATCCCCGAGTATCATTATAAAATTCCGCTCTACTGTCAGTGCGATTGACGTCAATCTGATATCCTATTAGCAATCTGACAAAATAGCATGGATGTTTATAGTATCCGGATATATGGCACGGAGTATCTAAGTTCGAATGACTTGATTCAGACTACAGCTGAACCTCACACGACGGTTTCTACTTCGTATGTTCCGAACGAGTTTTAAAAAGACATGAATCACCGTGGAAGATTGATTGAATATCCTTGCAAAGGGAATATCAGAAGATGCAAGCGACGTGTTTTTTCGTTCTCTCTCTCTCTCTCTCTCTCTCTCTCTCTCTCTCTCTCTCTCTCTCTCTCTCTCTCTCTCTCTCTCTCTCTCTCTGATTCTCTCTCTCTCTCTCTCTCTCCCTCTCTCTCTCTTTCTCAATGGGCGAAATAAGACGAGAAAAGGAAGTTTTTACTTGAAAACGAATATTCAAATGGAATAAGCGATAAACAGTTGGGGGGGGGGGGAGGTCGGTGGACGGGATGGGAAAGAGGGGGTTGGGGGTTGAGGGGATAGATCCACTACATTTATATTAGTTCTTCGACCTGAAGATGGCTTATAAATCCGGAAAAGATAAAGATTGTGTATATTATTTAATATCAGTACAATATCCTCTATATTTTTTTTTTCTCTTCCTCCTCCTCCTCCCTTATCTATTCCTCCTTCACCTCCTCCACCTCCTTTATTCTACATTATTCTGTTTAACATATATCCAAATTCCCGTCATTTGTATGTTAAACGATAATATCGATCAACTTTTCCGTCAAGGTCATGTCGAGAACATGTCTACATAAGTGCTTAAGTAGCCGGATTAAGTGACCTTGTATATCTGATGCAAACAACCTCTCTGGCGTAGTTGCAATCGCTAATCTTATCACTAATATAAATCATGTTATCAAGAGTTTTATATCTTAACTTATTTATGATATTATCTTTCATCTTTGCTGATATCAACATTATCATTACCATCGCTATTAGTAGTAATGATACTGTCATTTTCAAGTATATTATTATATCTATTATCATGCCATTATTCAGAATATTATTATATCTATGATTCCTCATTATCATTAATATTCTTTCGAATTGCTTTACCTGTCTTGGTATCTAACAGTATAATCTTAAAAATATCTGATACCTTCATTTCTTCATCTTTTACTTCACATTCTTCTTCTACTTACTATCCATCACCCTTTTTTTTTTCTTCTTCTTTATCCTTTTTTCCTCGTTTTCTTTAATTCTTTAGTCATCATTATGTTTTAACATTATTATTCATTTAGTTTTGTTTTTCCTTATTACATGTTTATCAGCAACGTGCTATTCTCCCCTCACTTTACTCAGCCTTTCCCCTCATGATCCTTACCCTCATTACAGCTACCCCCCCCCCCCCCTCCCTATCACCATTAACTCACCTTCCCTTATCCCTGTTACCTCATTCTTTCACTTCTTTCTCACCTCTTTTCTCTTCCCTCTCACTCTCACTCGACCCCTCTCCTTCTTTCTACCTCTCCTCTTCTCCGTTCATGCCCCTCCATCTTTCCTTTCTCACTTTCCTTCCCTTTCTATCCCTCTTAATTCCTCCCTCCCTTCGTTCTTCCCCTCACACCACCCATCCCTCCCCCTTTTCCTCTCTCACCATTCATTCCTCCCTCTCTCCTTCCCTATCTCACTATCCATCCTTCTCCTAACTTTTCGTTCCTAGCTATTTCACCATCCCTCCCTCCCTCCCTCCCTACCTACCTACCTACCTACCTACCTACCGGGCCATCCATCCCTATCCCTCCTCCCCTCCCTCCCTCCCTCTTCACCCCCACCCCCCCTCATCGCCAGGCACCCAACCTAACTCCCCCCTCACCATCCCTCCCTCCCCTCCCTCTTCACCCCCCCCCTCACCATCCCTCCCTCTTCACCCCCACCCCCTCGCTCCCCCCTCACCATCCCTCCCCCTTCACCCCCACCCCCTCACTCCCACCCCCTCCTCCCCTCCCTCCCTCCCTCCTTTCCTCCCTTCCCTCCCTCTTCACCCCCACCCCCCCTCGTCGCCAGGCACCAGCGAGCGAGTAAGTTAGCTTCCCTCACTCCCTCCCTCCCTTCCTCCTCTCCCTCTCTCCCTCCCCTCCCTCCCTCCCTCCCTCTTCACCCCCACCCCCACCCCCTCTCAAGCCCGCCAGGCACCAGCGAGCGAGTAGCTTCCCTCACTCCCCTCCTCCTCCCTCCTTTCCTTCCCCCTTCCCTCCTCTTCACCCACCCCCTCAGCCGCCAGGCACCAAAGACATGTTAGCTTCCCTCACTCCCTCCTCCTTCCTCCCCTTCCTCCTCCTCTCCTCCTCCCCTCCCTCCTC
>BOPN01000063.1:716312-723812 GCA_017312705.2 Penaeus japonicus
AAAACATGTTAAACAAAATAAATATAATTTTGAACTGAAGTGGACAAAATTGTGTCAATTTGTAAACTTCACATATATATTTATCAGAGGCAAAAAAGAAGTTCACATATGCTTCTAAAGGCAAGTTAGCGCATTAAAGAAGAACAAACCCGCTTATCCATTTCTCAAATATTACAACCCAATTTCAAGAAATCCACTACGGCAAACCTAGCATTATTAAAGAAACAAACCTTCATAAAACCTTTTTAACAACCAACACCCCTCCACGCCCATCTCCACACAAGACCAATCCAGAACAACTTCGATATAAACATCAATTTCTTCAACTTTAACTTCCATTAATAACACTGCCACTAAAAGAAAGCAATCCAAAAAATGATTCATTCATTTTTTTGGATTGCTTTCGCCTGAAGAGGAACTTTCATGAAAAAGTTCGAAACGTCGCAAGTTTTTCCTTTCTTTTAGTGGCAGTGTTATTAATTCTGTTATGTGCACGTTACTGTTTTTTTTTTTTTTTTTTTTTTTTTGTGATTCTTCTTTAACTTCCATCTCCTTTCTCCACGGTACAGGTATGCATAACCATCATCGAGGCAAGGCAGTTAGCAGGGCTGAACATGGACCCTGTGGTGTGCGTGCAGGTTGGAGACCAGAAGAAATATACGTCTGTCAAGGAGTCAACCAACTGCCCTTATTATAATGAGGTGAGGGAAATGGGGGTTGAAGAGTGTGGGGGGAGGGGAAGGGGAGGGGGAGGGTGTGGGGGAGGAGGAGGGGGAGGGTGTGGGGAGGGGGAGGGCGTGGGGGTAGAAGGGTATGGGGAATAGGGTGGGGGTTGTTGATGGGTTTGCGTTGATGGGTTTACTAAATGGGAGAGATACGATATTAGATTTCAAAGCGGAAATTTAAATTATTTAAAGAAAGATGTATACACATAACAGCACACAACATAAACAAACAAACATAGCATACAACACAACACAAAGAAACCAACAAACACAGCAAATAACACAACACAACACAAATTAACACAAACACACAATTCATGACAACACAAACAAAACACCACACGACACAAACACACAACACAAACAAACGCACAACATAACACAAACAAACACACAACATACCACACACAAATACATGCAGTATATATACACACATGGAGATAGATGTGCACATATGCATAACCTGCCTGCCACCAGTCTTTTTTCTCCCCATCTGTTGCACGCTGGCAAGCTGTCAGAGTGCGAATGATTAAAAATGATTAATGGAAACGAGGGAATGGAATGGGAATAGGTAGAGAGAAGGAAGGAATTTAGAATAGGTGTGATAGGGTGCGGAGCGTAGGGGAAACTAAAATAATTTTAAGGAAAATGAAAGTGAAGGGAATGTTTTGTAATTTTAATTGTACTTTTTTCTTTTTTCCATCTTCTTTTCCTGTTATTTCATGAATGTATTTTCTGATTTTATTTTGTTCTGTTTCTTTATTGTTTCATCTATTGATACAAGTTATTTTACAAATGTATTTTCCGATTTCTTTATTTTTCTATAGTTTTTTTTCTTTTTTTTTTCTTTATGGCTATTAGGATTTCACCTCACCAATATTTTTCCAGTTTTTTTTTTCTATTTTTTTCCGCAAAATATCCATCTATAAACTAATGTTAAAAAATATAAATATGAATATGGATATAAATGCGCACATACACACACACACATATACTGTGTGTATGTATATATATATATATATATATATATATATATATATATATATATATATATATATATATATATATATATATATACTGTATATATATATATATATATATATATATATATATATATATGTATATATATATATATATATATATATATATACATATATATATGTATATATATATATATACATATATATATATATATATATATATATATATATATATATATATATATATATATATATATATATATATATATATATATTCATGTATATATATATATACATACATACATACATACATATATATATATATATATATATATATATATATATATATATATATATATATATATATATATATAAGATAAACATCCCATTAATTCTCACAACAACATGACATCCAAGTCCCAACCACCTCCCACGTTTCTCTGTTTCCTGATCTTTATTACAATTATTCTTATTCTCCTTCGCTTTCACAGTACTTCGTGTTTGACTTCCACATGGCGCCCGCGATGCTGTTTGACAAGATCATAACCTTAACGGTAAGTTTGTTATCATCGTATGCAAATTATGAATTCAATTTATGAGGATTCATGTATGATAATTACATTACTATCATTATCGTGTTATTATTGCTATCATTATCATTGTTATCATTATTATTATTATCATTTTTATTGTTGTTATTATACTATTGTTGTTATTATGGTTGTTATTAGTTTCATAATGGTAATGTGATGATAATGATTATGATAATAGTAGTAATGATAATGATAATGATGATATTAATCATAATGAAAATCATAAAGGAAATTAATGATTATAACAATAATAATAATAATGGTAATAGTAATGATGATAATGCTATTGGTGATAACATGAATAGTGATAATGATGATGAGGATAATGATAATAGCAACAACAATAATGATAACAATAATAATGATGGCGATGATGATGATGATTATGATAATACTAATTATGATAATAAGAATAAGAATAATGATAATGATGATAGTAGAAGTAGAGAAAATGATAATGATGATAATCATATTAATTATACTAAAATGATGATGATGATGATGATAACATAAATAACAATAATAATGATAGTAATAATAGTGGCAATGATATCAACTTGTATAATTATGATAATGATTATGATAACACCAATAACAATAGTAATAATATTAATGAATATAACAACCAAAGTAGCATTGATAATGATAATAATAATGATAATAATAATAACGTTAATGATAATAACAATAATAGTAGTAAGAATAATGAAAATGATAATAGTAATAACAATAATAATGATAATAACAGAGATTATAATTCTAATAAGGATGACTATACTAGCAATAATAACGATCATGAAACATATGAGGATGAAGAATTCCAGTGCATATTTTGCAACGAATTGAAAAAATATATACATACATTTATAGCTTTATTTTATTACCCAGTACACTTGAAAAATATACATTAAAAGGTCATGATAATCAAAGGTCGTTGAGTTTATAAATAAGGTTAATGATAATTCAAACTTCATAGAAAAAAAATCTTTTAATTTTATGTGTTAATTATTTTGCTTACTTTTTAATATCTGTGACACTTTATTCTCTTAAAGTTTAAGTGGTTCCATGATAGCTTATGTCATGGTTTGCGAGAACTTAATCTGATAACCATGTTTTTTTTTTATATAAACACCGTTATTATTGCTATCATTATGATCATTAGAATCAATATTATTATTAATGACTTGATTATCATTATCATAATTACTATCATTATTGTCATAATTACTATCATTACCATTATCATTACCGTAATTATTATCATTGTCTTCATTATAACCAATTTTATCATTATTCTCATTATTTTTTTTATCATTGTTTTCATTATTATCAAGTCAGTTATTAATTTTACCATTATCATTATCCTCATTATTATATTGCCCTCATTATCATCATTGTTGTTATCATTATTCTTATTAATAGTAGTATCATTATTGCTATCATAATCATTACTATTATCACTATCATCATTATCATTACTATTTTGCTATCTTCAGCACCATCCTCATCATTACTATTGTCATAATTATCACAATCATCATGCTAATATCAACATTATTACATTATCATTTCATATTCATTTTTACATCTATTTGTATTATTATCGCTATTATTATCTCTTCTTAATCATCATCATCATCATCATCTTCGTCAGTGTAACTATTATTGTATAATTGATAATCACACTGTTATCATGTTCCCTCATAGCTACCTTTATTCCTCTATCTCTATCCACACTCTTTATGACCCTTATTTCCTCACTAACAACTTCGTGGCTTTGCAGGTTCTTCATTCAAAGAAGTTTTTCTCAAAAGGCGAAGTTGTCGGATGGTTTAAAATGGACGTGGCGACTCTGTTTCGAGTCCCTGGTATAAACAAAACATTTATTTTCCCACATTCATTCACATTTGTCTGTGTATTTCGTTTATTTCACATCAATATTCTCACACCCTCTTTCCTTCCTACCACAAGAACATTTCTTAATGACACTCTTTTTTTCACTGTTATTTTGCACTTGGAATGACGCACTTTGCAAAGAAAAAAAGAAAAGAAAAGAAAAGAAAAAGTTTCGTTCGCTCCGGCACTCCATCATGGCGTTTGATTTAATTGATGAATATCACTTTTTTATTTCTCTTCTGTCCTTTCTATTCTTTCTATTTTTCCCCTGTTTCTTATTTTCGTTATTTCTCCTTTCCTTTGTTTACGTTCTAAGAAAATGTGATTAGCTTAACGACCAACAACTCTCCCTTTATTCCTCGTTTTCTAATCCAATCATAATCTAATTTCACTCAGAATCTCATCTTTTTCTTTGACAAACTAGAACCTTTTCTTCCCTTCCTCTAACATCAGAACTCACCAGTGTCCCCTCGAACAGCACTGCATGAGCACTGGAACACACCGAGCAAGCAGTGCACCCTGGACGCGAGATGCTCTTCGTAACAACCCTGTTTATGTGGTGCTGTTAACCCTCAGCAAGAAAATGATCAATCTCCTTTCAAAAACATTGTTGTAACTAACATCTTGTTGACATGAATTGCTGTTGTTGCATTCTTGAAAACTTTGATTGTTTCCGGGTGGATATTGGACTCAATTTATTCTTTAAATTTTGCGAAGTTTTCGGGGGGAAATAATTATATATCTGAAGGAGACTTTTCATTCTGTCGCCGAGTAGTTACGGCAGCCTTTCAGCAGGTCGGATGCATCTCTTTAAAAGTGTGATTTTAGAACTAGTTCCACTCCTTTATTACTGTCTTTCTCTCTCTCTCTCTCTCTCTCTCTCTCTCTCTCTCTCTCTCTCTCTCTCTCTCTCTCTCTCTCTCTCTCTCTCTCTCTCTCTCTCTCTGTCTCTCTCTCTCTCTCTCTCTCTCTCTCTCTCTCTCTCTCTCTCTCTCTCTCTCTCTCTCTCTCTCTCTCTCTCTCTCTCTCTCTCAATATATATATATATATATATATATATATATATATATATATATATATATATATATTTATATATCACTTTTTCTCTCTATCTATCTATATCTCTCCCTCCCCCCCCCTCTCTCTCTCTCTCTCTCTCTCTCTCTCTCTCTCTCTCTCTCTCTCTCTCTCTCTCTCTCTCTCTCTCTCTCTCTCTTTCTCTCTCTCTCTCTCTCTCTCTCTCGCTCTCGCTCGTCCTACCCCCTCCCCCCCACCTCCACCAATCCACAATCTCACCGCCTGTCTCACGCCCATTGTGCACTCTCTCTCACGCCCCCTCGTAGGTCCTGCAATGTCGAAACATCCTCCGCTCTAACAAGGTTCTCGGAAGCTTTAAACTGGATGTTGCAACTGTTTGGTCACAGCCAGGTATGTTGGTTATCATTAGAGACAGGTAAGAGTTATATGATTGTGTGATGGCTTGATATTTGTGTCTTTTCTTTGAGTGGCTTTTGTTTATATAGGACATATGTAGCAGTCTTTATAAAAGCTCTTTGGTTTTACTGAAGCTATTATGATCTGTATTCAAAGTTTGGTTTAGAAGAAGCTTAGAAGTTGGTGTTTGTTCTGTTTAAAGCTGAAGTCATGAACCATTGAAAGCTTGTGCTAGAATTATATATTGTTTCTAAAACTCACACTGAAATCAATTACAACTTATGCCAAAACGAGTTAAATCTGGCGTCAGTACAAGCAAACGGTGTTATCAACTATCAAATCCAAGCATTAATTCCAATCAAAGACGCTTACGAAATCCCTAATGGCTCGAACCATACTTCTACTTGCCGGAACCATTACGACCTCACGCTAGAACCATCTGAATTAGAACCAATAGAAGATTAATATCAATATTGATGACAAAACTCATGATCGTTTCATCCATTACAACTTTTTTCTTCTCATATGCAAATTAGTTCTCTGGGAGAGTAGTTAACTAAGTCGAATGTTGTTTACCGCCGCGAGTTAACATTAATTGGCTTATCCTGAGGATATTCGATACCTTTGATAATCATATCCTATTCTGGGAATCACGAAAGCTTTATGTAATCGAGATGGAATCGCTCTCAAAAACGAGATTAGGTAAGACTGTGATTATGCGAGTAGATAATAGATAATAGATAATCTTTTAATTACTATTGCGCTTTGGGCTATTCGCTTGTTAGTTGTTTCAATTTCGGAATATAAATAATACGGTAACTTTTGATTATAATTCTTTGATATGAGATGGATTGGACAGTGTAAATACTATGATTACTATATGCTATATTATCTATTATGATTATTAATTTGACTTTGGATATATATTGTTTTTCTGACAGACCTTTTTTCAGAGTCACGTTTAGAAACCCATTAAAAAATTATTAAGGTGTGTGAATATGTGCAATTATACACACAGGCACTGTACTCATCTACACAAAGAATCACGTAATTAAGATCTTAAAAAAGAAAAAGAAAAAATCTTAATGAACCTTAATTGCATTCTGCTCTCCTTCCTTAACCGAAGAAATGTTACATAGGATAGTTAATTTAGCGAATTAGTAAAAGGATGGCTTTCTGTAGGCAATTCGTCAGGCTGAAGCTTCTTCCAAATTTATGCGGTTGTGGGAGACGGAGTGGGAGTGGGAGTGGGAGAGGGAGAGGAAAGGGGAGTGGGAATGGGAGAGGGAGAGGAAAGGGGAGTGGGAGTAGGAGACGGAGTGGGAGTGGGAATGGGAGAGGGAAAGGAAAGGGAGTGGTAGAGGGAGAGGAAAGGAAAGGGAATGGGAGAGGAAAGGGGAGTGGGAGTGGGAATGGGAGAGGGAGAAGGCGAGGGAGAGGGAGATGAAGAGTGGAAGAAGGCGAGGGAGTGGGATTGGGAGACGGAATAGGAGAGGGAGAAAGAGAAGGCAAGGGAGAGGGAGATGAAGAGAGGGATAAGGGGAGGGAGTGGGAGACGGAATGGGAGAGGGAGAAAGAGAAGGCAAGGGAGAGTGGGGTAAGGGGAGGGAGTGGGAAAGGGATTGGGAGAGGAAAGGGGAGATAGAGAAGGAGAAGACGAGGGAGAGGGAGATGAAGAGTGGGAGGTAGAGGGAGAAACAGAGGTAGAGGGAGTTGGAGTAGGAGTGGGAGTGGGATGGGGAAAGGGAGAGAAAGAGAAAGTAAGAGGGAGAGAGATACGTGGACGTGTGAACGTGGAGAAAGAGAGAGGGGACTTTAAGAGAAGGGGGTTAAGAGAAATAAGAGAGAGAAAGAGAGAGCGAGGGAAAGGGA
>BOPN01000063.1:736312-738812 GCA_017312705.2 Penaeus japonicus
TTTTTCCCTCTTCTCTTATTTTACTTCTTTCTCTTCTTCATTTTCTTTCTTCTTTCTTCTTCTTTCTTCTTTCTTCTTCTCTTATTTTGCTTCTTTCTCTTCTTCTTTTTCTTTCTCTTCTTCTTTTTCTTTCTCTTCTTCTTTTTCTTTCTCTTCTTCTTTTTCTTTCTCTTCTTCTTTTTCTTTCTCTTCTTCTTTTTCTTTCTCTTCTTCTTTTTCTTTCTCTTCTTCTTTTTCTTTCTCTTCTTCTTTTTCTTTCTCTTCTTCTTTTTCTTTCTCTTCTTCTTTTTCTTTCTCTTCTTCTTTTTCTTTCTCTTCTTCTTTTTCTTTCTCTTCTTCTTTTTCTTTCTCTTCTTCTTTTTCTTTCTCTTCTTCTTTTTCTTTCTCTTCTTCTTTTTCTTTCTCTTCTTCTTTTTCTTTCTCTTCTTCTTTTTCTTTCTCTTCTTCTTTTTCTTTCTCTTCTTCTTTTTCTTTCTCTTCTTCTTTTTCTTTCTCTTCTTCTTTTTCTTCCTCTTCTCTTATTTTACTTTTCTCTTATTCTACTTCTTTCTCTTCTTCATTTTCTTCCTCTTCTCTTACTTTACTTCTTTCTCTTCTTTTATTTTACTTTTACTTACTTCAGTACCAAACCACCATCACTTTCACAATACAATAGAAATCTCACTTAATCAATGGCTTAGATTCACATGGTAGCTAAAGTTATCTTATGGTTGCACGAAAACCAACCAGATGAAAGGATTAAGTATGGTCCTATGAGAAGTATAATTGGTTTAATTAATGTATAATTCGTGCAAACTTTTTCGAAGTTTTTGGTCAGACTTGAGAATATTTTACGTTATATCACATCATGTTTAGATTAACTGGTTGTCTGGTTAGTGAGATTTTACATTGATCGCCTTCCTTTCAGTAGCATTACATACTCATAATGTTATTCCTCATTACATATTCATAATGTTATTCCTCATTACATACCCATAATGTTATTCCTGCTTTTTTCTTTTTCTTTTTCTTTTCTAAACTACATCGTGAACTCCTGTTTGAGGATAGATTTTGCCTCAGATTATCCTTATAAAATTACCTGGAAAAAAAGTAAAAAAAAATCATCCATTGTATAAGATCTATAATAAAAAAACTTTTGAGATTAAATTCCATAATACGCATGATGTAGACTCTCAAATGAATTTTATCTTCAACGTAATTAAAATGATAACTTTAATTCACAACAAATATTTTACAATAATATCCTATAAACCATCTTACATTATTTTTCTTTTTGATAAAAAATGTTAGATTTTTAAACATTTTGTTTAAAAGAAATTGATGAAAACCTAAAGTCTATTTTTTTTCTTCTACATAGCTAATAAGAAATAATATTTATCTCTTTCATCTAATTCATTAAAACCACCAATGCGGAAAAAAACAAGGAAATAATTTTCGTATATTGAATACAAATCTAAAAAGATTTATTATTAATTTCAGAAATGTTATCTTCCTAATCCCAAAATTTCTTTCTTCTAGCATCTTTTCTCTTTTAACGCATATTCTCCTGCTCTCTCTCTCTCACTCACTCTCTCTCTCTCTCTCTCTCTCTCTCTCTCTCTCTCTCTCTCTCTCTCTCTCTCTCTCTCTCTCTCTCCTTTCCTTATCTCCGCTTTCACATTTTCACTCTTAAACCCTCAACACCAACTCCTTTGGGTGTATAGTGGGATGATACTCAGATAAACATTTGTAAACATGTACACGCACGAACACTAGCAAATACACACGCCCAAACACATATACTCATACACATGTACACAGACACACACACACACACACACACACACACACACACACACAAAGACACACACACAAGACATACACAACCATACATACCCCCACTTTCACAAACCCTCCTAACCACACATACACACACACACACACACGCACACACACACACGTGCACACACAAACACACAAAGACACACACAACCATACAAACCCCCACCTTCACAAACCCTTCTAAACACACACACGTACACACACACACACACACAAACACACGTACACACACACACCACGACCCCTAAGCCCTCCTGCTGCCTCTCCAGAAACCTGCTGTTACCTGACGGAGTTCCGGCGGAGAGACAGCGCGCCAAGTTCATCGTGCGGGTCTATCGGGCGGACGGCCTCCCCAAAATTAACTCCTCCATCATGGCCAATGTTAAAAAGGCCTTCACTGGAGACTCGAAGGATCTCGTTGATCCTTACGTCCAGGTCTCCTTCGCTGGCCTCTCGGTGAGTCCTGTGAGAGAGAGAGAGTGAGTGAGTGAGTGAGAGAGGGAGAGAGAGAGAGAGAGAGAGAGAGAGAGAGAGAGTGAGAGAGAGAGGGAGAGAGAGAGAGAGAGAGAGAGAGAGAGAGAGAGAGAGAGAGAGAGAGAGAGAGAGAGAGAGAGAGAGAGAGAGAGAGAGTGAGAGAGAGAGAGAGAGTGACAGGGAGAGAGAGAGAGAGAGAGAGTGA
>BOPN01000063.1:743812-748812 GCA_017312705.2 Penaeus japonicus
CTTAACCACTAACCATTCTTAAACACTAACCATTCTTAACCACTAACCATTCTTAACCTCTAACATTCTTAACCACTAACCATTAACCATTCTTAATCACTAGCCACTAACCATTCTTAACCACTAACCATTCTTATCCACCAACATTCTTAACCACTAACATTCTTAACCACTAATCATTCTTAACCACTAACCATTCTTAACCACCAACTGTTCTTAACCACTAACATTCTTAACCACTAACCATTCTTAACCACTAACCATTCTTAACCACTAACCATTCTTAACCACTAACCATTCTTAACCACTAACCATTTTTAAACACTAACCATTCTTAACAACTAACCATTCTTATCCACTTGGAATTCCCGTTGCTATAACTCTTCAGTTCACTTGGTTAATGGAAGCTTTATTAAGCATGTAGATATGGATTTTCCTTTGATGTTGGTTACGCTATGAAGAATAAGAATGGAGGCTCTGTTTGTACGATGAATTGCAGGAAGCAACTGCTAAGATCTTGCAAGAAATTAGCCATAATATTTTAGATCTCTATTTCCACTGGAAGGCGGATGACTGACCGGCAAAAAGAGCTTGTTAACACCTTAAATAAGTCAAGCGTTGTCCTAAGCACTCGAGGATTCTGGATTCTGGATTCAGGATTCTGGAATTCTGGATTCTTTCACGTCCGTATCTCCGAAACTGTGTCTCCATGTCATCGGTACTCAACATCGGCAACAACTCGTAATCGAAAATGATAAGAGAGAGAGAGAGAGAGAGAGAGAAAGAAAGAGAGAGAGAAAGAAAGAGATAGAGAGAGAGAGAGATAGAGAAAGAGAGAGAGAGAAAAAAAAGAGAGAGAGATAGAGAAAGAGAGAGAGAAAAAAAGAGAGAGAGATAGAGAAAGAGAGAGAGAAAAAAAAGAGAGAGAGATAGAGAAAGAGAGAGAGAGAGAAAAAAAAAGAGAGATAGATAGAGAAAGAGAGAGAGAGAAAGAAAGATAGAGAGAGAGAAAGAAAGATAGAGAGAGAGAAAGAAAGAGAGAGAGAAAGAGAGAAGAGAGAGAAAAAGAGAGAGAAGAAAGAAAGAGAGATAGATAGAGAGAAAAAGAGAGAGAAGAAAGAAAGAGAGATAGATAGAGAGAAAAAGAGAGAAAAGAAACCACATAATCACTGGACGAACTGTCGCCTGTCATTCTCGCTTCTCCGATCCGCTCCGCCATGGCTGAGAGGGACCCGACCATCTAGCCTTCAGCCTACTTCTCTCTACGGAATAGCCTATGAACTACCGGTCGCTGAGAGTAGTCGCATAAGAACGGGATTCAGTGAGCGAAGTTGTGAGGCGTATAATTTGATATGCATGTTGATATGAAGTAATGGATAAAGGCGCTAGGTATGGATATTGGGAAAGGGTTGAAGGATTTTTTTTTTTTTTTTTTTTTTTTGCTGATTAAATAAAGTAGTTAGTTGTAATAGCGATAGTCGTGATACTAGTAATAGTAGTATCATGATCATTATTGATATGAGTATCATGAACATTATTAATATGAGTATCATCGATATTATTATTCCTGTATCATAATTATTTTCATTATCATTATTAACATAGTCTTACAGACTATCTATAACACGTCTTCCTCTTTTTTTCCCCGGTTGGCTAAATACAAAGAAAGATATTCATAAGTACATATCTCATAAAATCAGGGGAAAGAGAAAATCCATCATTCTTTCTTTTTTTCCCGGGAAGTAATCTGAAGTTTAGTCTGAAGTTCTTTACTCTTAAAGGGACTTCTATTCCCCCCTCTTCTTTCTCTCTCTCTCTCTCTCTCTCTCTCTCTCTCTCTCTCTCTCTCTCTCTCTCTCTTTTCTCTCTCTCTCTCTCTCTCTCTCTCTCTCTCTTTTTTTTTTTTTTTTTTTTTTTTTTTTAGCCCAATTACATCGAAATTTTCCGGCCATTCTGAAGGCATTGTTGGTTCCGCCCGACTTGGCCTATAGGATCATTATTCACGAAATGGCAACCCTCTCTCAGCTGTAATGGCGTTGAATTATTGGCAGTATAATGGGGTTGGAGATGAGGGGGGGAGGGGAGGGGAGGAGGGGGAGGAGGGATGGAGGTTAAAAATCGGAAGGAAGGAGAGAAAGAAAACAGAAGAAGGAAATGAAGAGGAGGAAGGGCGATGAAAGCATAAGAATTTAAAGAACGAAAGAGAGAAAGCATAAGAAGAAAAGGAAGAATAAGAATTCCTTCTTCCTTCATTTTCTCGTTCCTACTCTTTCTTTCTTTCTCGTCCATTCATTTCTTATTTATCTTCCTTTAACATACATACCCTTCTTTACTTCTTTTTTTTTTTTCTTCTTTTTCCTTTACACCCTATTTTCTTCTTCTATCCCCTCTACACACCTTTCCTTTTTTCTTCATAACCTCCTTCACCTCTTTCCTAACCCCTCCCCCCTCCCCCCCTCCCCCCTCCCTTCTCCCTTCTCCCTTCTCCCTTCTCCCTTCCCCCTACTCCTTCCCCCCTCCCTTCTCCCTTCCCCCTACTCCCTCCCCCCTCCCTTCTCCCTTCCCCCCTCCCTTCTCCTTTCCCCCCCTCCCTTCTCCCTTTGCCATTCCTTTTTACATATACACCACCCCCTCCCCTCATTCTCTTCTCTCTCTCACTTCATTCCCTCCTCTCCTTCCCTTCTCTCTCTCTATCTATCTATCTATCTATATCTATATCTATCTATCTATCTATCTATATATATATATATATATATATATATATATATATATATATATATATATAAATGTTTATCTCTATCTCTCTCTCTCTTTCACTCTCTCTCTCTCTCTTTCTCTTTCTCTCTCTCCCTCTCTCTCTCTCTCTCTCTCTCTCTCTCTCTCTCTCTCTCTCTCTCTCTCTCTCTCTCTCTCTCTCTCTCTCTCTCTCTCTATCTCTATCTCTCTCTCTTTCTATCCCTCCTCCCCTCTGCCCCACCCCTCCCTCTCCCTAAATAGAAAGAGAGAGAAGAGTACAGAGGCGTTTGACGTGTGGATGTGATGATTTGTGATGATGAGCCGGTGATGAGGTCGTGATCAATTGAGAATTAGAGATGAGTTATGGTGTCATTATGGAACTCTGTTGAATGCGGAGGAGATGATGATTAGGAACTGATAGAGAGAGAGAGAGTGAGAGAGAGAGAGAGAGAGAGAGAGAGAGAGAGAGAGAGAGAAAAAGAGAGAGAGAGAGAGAGAGAGAGAGAGAGAGAGAGAGAGAGAGAGAGAGAGAGAGAGAGAGAGAGAGAGAGAGAGAGAGAGAGAGAGAGAGAGAGAGAGAGAGAGAGAGAGAGAGAGAAAGAAAAAGAGAGAGGGAGAGAGAGAGAGAGAGAGAGAGAGAGAGAGAGAGAGAGAGAGAGAGAGAGAGAGAGAAAGAGAAAGAGAGAGGGAGAGAGAGAGAGATAGAGAGAGAGAGAGAGAGAAAGAGAGAGGGAGACGGTCAGACAGACAAAGAGAGATAGAAAAAAAGAGAAATATACAGTCATAAAAAGAGAAAGAAAGAGATAGAGAAAGATACAGAGACAGAGAAAGAGAGAGGGACAGGAGGAGAGGAACAAAAACAAACTTTGATGACAGACACCTATGAATTTGGCAGAAATTTCATCCTATCATCGCACCAGCCACAGGAAATAGGAAAATATTCGTATGCAAATGAGACTACAAGAATTTATAAAATATAGAGGATAAAGCGAGCATGTTAAAAGTATGACAGACAAAGACAAAGAAAAATATCTATGATCAGACATAAATGACTCACGGAGGAGAGGGTCAATGACAAGGGGAGGGGGAGGGGGAGGAGAGAAGGAGGGTCAATGACAAGGGGAGGGGGAGGGGGAGGGGGTAGAGACAGGATTCCAAACATCAAAATGGCGATACACAGTTATGTAAATAGCTCATGTTTCATAAATTATATTTGCTACATCGATCTAGCAGTCCCCCCCCCCCTCCCTCCATTTTATTTCTTTCTCTTCTGCCTCCTCTTTCTCCTCATCCTCTTCATCCTTTGCTTCCCTTCCCGGTCTCAGTTCTTTCCTTTTCTCCTCCCCCCCCCCTCCTGGTTTCTCTTCCCTCCTCCTCCTTTTTAATCATATCTTCCTTCATTCCTTCTTATCTATACCCTTCTATTTCGCCTTCCTTTCCTTTCTTTAGTTGTTTTTTTCTTTCTTTTCTTTTTTTTTCCCTTTCTCTCTCTCTGTCTTTCTCTCTCTGTCTTTCTCTCTCTGTCTTTCTCTCTCTCTCTCTCTCTCTCTCTCTCTCTCTCTCTCTCTCTCTCTCTCTCTCTCTCTCTCTCTCTCTCTCTCTCTCTCTCTCTCTCTCTCTCTCGCTCTCTCTTTCTCTTTCCTCCATCTTCGTCACTTCCTTTCCCTCCTTCTCTTCTTTCACATTTTATTTTCCTCCTCCTTTCCTCCCACATCCCTCCCTCCCTCCCTCCTTCTTCCCTCCTTCCTTCCATCCTTTTTTCGCTTCTTCTCTCCCTTTTACCTCCCTTCCTCCCTTTCCTCCTTCTTTCCCTCCCTCCCTCCATTCCTTCCTTCCTTCCTTCTCTCATTCTCTCCCTTCCTTCCCTCCCTTCCCTCCCTTCCTCCTTCCCTCTTCCTCTTCCTTCCCTTTTTCAATCCCTCCTCCCTACCCTTCCTTCTTTCTTCCCTCCACCCTTTATCATCCTACCCTTCATTCTTCCCTTTATTCCCTCACCCCCCCTTCCATCCTTGATCATCCATTACTCAACCCCTCCCTCCCTTCCCTCCCTTACTCCCTCCTTTTCTCCCTTCCTCTTCTTCCTCCCTCTCTCCACATTGTAAGAGTTGCGACATCTTGCTCTTAATTTCAGTGTGCAAATGATAATTGTCAATGATATTGCAATTTTATGATTCTGGTCAATACAGCTTCATTTTTTTTTTTTTTTTTTTTTTTTTTTTTTTTTTTTTTTTTTTTTTTTTTTTTTTAAGAAAATGCATTACGAA
>BOPN01000063.1:756312-773812 GCA_017312705.2 Penaeus japonicus
GAGAGAGAGAGAGAGAGAGAGAGAGAGAGAGAGAGAGAGATCTAAGAAAAAAAAAATAAAAAAATAGCCGAAAAAATGGAAAAATAAAAATAACATAAAATGAAAATATACAAATAATGCATTTACAGATAGATCTTGAAATTGAGAGAGTTAAGAGAGACAGATAAAATGACTTGCAAAAGAAGCATGATAATGATCGATGATAGAGAAAATGGAGGACCAGAATAATGATCACTCATGCTCACGTGTTCTCCCCCCCCCCCCCATCCCCTCCTTCCCCTTCCTTTTTTTCTCCCTCTCCGCTCTCTCTTCTATCTCCCTACCCCCTCCCCATCCCCATCGTACTCTCTTCCTTGTTCTTCTCCCCTCCTCTCCTTCTTCACCCTTTCTACACCCTCCACCTCCTCCATCATCCTTCCCCTTACTCTCCACCTCCCTCGTCCTCCCCCATCCTTCCCCCTACCCTTCCCCTCCCCCCCGATCCACCCCCTACCCACCTTCCCCCCCTCACACAGGCCCCGAATCGGTGGTGGGGGAGGCGTCCATGTGGCACTCGACGACCCCGCCCATGAAGCCCATGACCAACGACAAGATCTACTACTTCCTGCCCTTCTGGGACGACAAGCCGTGCCTCTACATCCGGTCCTTCTTCCAGGACCATCGCAGGAGGCTCTACAACTCGAACGCCATCGCAGCCATCGGTGTTAGCTTGGGGCCTGGGTTTGGAGGGGGTTGGGTTGGGGTTGGAGGAGGGTGGGGTGGGAGGGGGTGGGTTGGGAGGGTTGAGAGGGGTTGGGGGAGGAGGGAGGGGGTGGGGGAGGGAAGGGGGCTGGGTGGGGTGGGGTGGGGGAGGGAGGAGAGGGGGGTTGTGAGGGGGTTTGGTGGAGGGTGAAGCAGGGGTGGGAGGGAGGGATTGGAGGTGAGTTGGAGGGACAGGGGGAGAAGGAGGGGGAGGGGAATGGTTAGGAGGTTGATAGTTGACGGATAATTATTGTGCTGATAATTATGATCATTTTGATATATGGTGGTGATAATGATAATGACTATAATGAAGTTGCTAATAATGATAACATTGAAATATAAAAACCCCACAAATCAGCCAAAATAAATAATAATAATTAAAAATAATAATAATAAAATAACACCCAGAAAAAAAAAATCTTGCCCCTACAGGGAGGAAGGCCTTTCGGAGTGTATCATATCCCTGATGGAGGAAGAGGACGGAAGTGCCGAGCGCCGCCTGAAGGAGGTGCTGGAGGAGATGATGTCCGGATGCGGCCAGTACCTCAGCATCGCAAGGGCTTCGTCTGCGGCGTCTACAGGAGGGAGGACGAAGCTTGATAAGGAGAGGATGAGACTTCGCCAGAGGGAGATTGTGAGTGGCGTCGGGTTGGGGAGGGAGGGTGGGAGGGTGGGAGGGTGGGAAGGGGGGAGGGAGGAAGGTGTGGAAGGGGGGAAGGAAGGAGGAGGGAAGGAGGGAGGGAGGGAGGGAGGGAGTTCAATTCAAATTCAATTCAAACACTTTATTCCATAAGTTACAGTGGTTATTCTTACATAATTACATATATATTTACTTTTGAAGAGTAAAGAGTTGTTCTTTCAATTTTGTTTTGAAATTACAAAAGTTGTTAATGTTTTTAATGTTATCTGGCAACAAGTTCCACATTTTCGGTCCTCGAATTTGCATCTGTCTTGCCCCTGTTTCTGTATTTGATCTTTTTACAAATAGGGAATTTACCTGGCGTGTTTGAATGCCAACTGTATTCCCTACAGTTTGCAGGGGGAATAACCATGGTGGATAGAGTCCATGTATCAATTTGTAGGTAAAGAGACAGGTATCATAACTTCACTTAGGATGAACTTTTAACCATTTTAATTTTTTGTATATGTGGGGTAATGTGATCGAATTTACTAACATTACCCAGTGCAACTCTTGCAGCAAAGTTTATAATCTTTGTACTTTTTGCATTTGGGTTTTGTTGGTTGAACCCCAAACATTTGAACAGTAGTTTATTATGCTAAGAGCTAGTGTTTGTACGACCATGATTCTAGTATCCGTAGTGATTTGATTTTTTATGTGATTTAGAAATATTAATGTGCCCATTACTTTCCTGTATATGTTATCAACGCGTGTTTCAAATGTCATGTATCTGTCCAAGGAGGGGAGGGAGGGAGGGAGGGAGGGAGAGGAAGAGAGAGAGAGAGAGAGCAAGGGAGTGTAGGAGAAAGATAAGAGGATCACAGATATTATGAGGTAATGAATGAGAGAGAGAGATATCATAAAAAAAAAATAATAATAATAAAAATAACCAGAGAAGGAAACTAAACAAATTAAAAAATAAAAAAAATATCCAGATAGATAGATAAACCTTTCCTCCCCCACCCAGCCCCCAGCCCCCAGCCCCTTCTAACCCTCCCCCCCTTCCCCCTCCCAGGACCACCTCGGCAGCGCAGCACGACACACGAAGGCCCTGGTGACCCGACACAGCCTACGAGATCGCTACAAGACGGCTCACAGTTATCTAACCAAACTCAGAGGACTCGTTGAGGATGTAAGTTTACTTTGGGGTTGAATTAGGGGGTTTGTATATTTATTTATTCTTTTCCTGTTTATGGGGTAGAAATATATATATGTAAATATATATATATATATATATATATATATATATATATATATATATATATATATATATATATATATATATATATATATATATATATATATATATATATATATATATATATATATATATATATATTTATATATATATATATATATATATATATATATATATATATATATATATATATATATATATATATATATATATAGTTAAAATATGGTTAGAGAATGTTTGTCTTTGTATATTATTTTATTTCTGCGAGATATTCGCTGGTTAGTTGCATTCTTTCATGCAATAACAAGAATAATGTCTTTTTACTCCTATATGAAAATATATATCCATATCATTGCATCCTACTTAACTTTTAATTCCCTCAACGAAAAAATAAATTCTCTCTCTCTCTCCCCGTTGCCATGACAACCTCTCAGCCTCAGCACAGCCTCCCAGATGTGTTCGTGTGGATGATTAGCGGCGGAAAACGCGTAGCTTATCAGCGGATTCCCACTAGACACCTTATCTACTCGCCTGTTGACCTTGAACGAGGGAAATTCTGCGGGGTCACACAGACGCTGTTTCTTAAGGTCAGTTGGAACGAGTGTCCGAGAGTTCTCTCTGGCTCTCTTTCTTTCTCTCTACTTCTCTTTCTTTCTTTCTCTCTCTTTCTCTCTCTCTATTTCTCTCTCTCTCTCTCTCTCTCTTTCTCTTTCTCTCTCTCTCCCTTCTCTCTCTTATCCCTCTCTCTCTTATCCCCCTCTCTCTCTTATTCCCCCACACTCTCCTCTCCTCCCATTCCCCGCTCTCCCCTCTTCTCCCCCTCCCCACTCTCTCCCACCCTCCCCCTCCTCCCTTCACCTCTCTCCCACCCATATACACACGCCCACACACGCACATACACTCAACCCAACACCTAGACACCCCAAAAAACTAACGACCTACTTCTTCCTCCCCTCCCCCTTCCCCTCCCCACTCTCCCCTCTTCTCCCACTCCTTCCTCCACCTCCCTCTCAGCCATAAACACACCCACACACGCACAAACACTCAAAACTAACGACCTGCTTTTTCCTGTAGTTACCCGGCCGCAAGTCCAGTGGCCCGGGCGGATGGGCCATTCAAGCGAAGCTGCAGATCTACCTGTGGCTGGGCATGATGAAGCACAAGAAGCACTTCCTACCCGGCATACCCAAAGGCTATGAAATGCCTTATGAACTCCGGAATATTGAGAGGACTATGACGCTGCCGCCCATCACGCTGCACTACACGCAGAAACAGGTAGGTATGAGGGCGTGGTTGTGAATGGTGTGGTGTGGGTAGGATGGTTGGTGTGGATGGTATGGTGTGGGTGGTATGGTGATGGGAATGGTGGGGTGTGGGTAGGATGGTTGGCGTGAATGGTGTGGTGTGGGTAGGATGAGTCTGTGGGTGGTGTTACGTGAGTGAGATGAGTCAGTATTATAATGTGAGTAAGTGAATGATGTAATATAAATGAATCAGTGAGTAAGATGAGAAAGAGAATGACGTAATATCTGCAATATGATATCATCATGAATATATAATACAATTGCAAGTTTTGTACTTATATTATCCTTGCAATCTCGTATGCAAACGAAATAAGTGAAGTGATAATTGCAACATGAATAATAAAAAATGTAATAATGATAATACGATAGATTGGTATTTGTAATATACAGCCAATCAGAACAGATTTAATGTCTATAACGTGATAATAACCCATCAAAAAAAAACATAATAAATAATTACATAAATACATAAACAAATATCATAAATAAATACACAGAATAACCCAGACCCAAGATACACAAAAAGATAAAGAAGAAAAAAATGAAAAAAAAAAACAACACAAAGACACATACTTCAAGACACATAATAACCCCCCTCCCTCCCCTTCCCCCTTCCACAGATATTCCAGCTTCGGGCGCACATGTACCAAGCGAGGTCACTCATCGCCTCTGACAACTCGGGGCTCTCTGACCCCTTCGCGCGGGTCATCATCGGGGAGCACTGTAGAGAAACTCAGGTCAGTTACCCCGTGACCTGGTGTGACCTGGGACTTGGAGTTGTAGCGTTGTTTATGAAAGTTTTGACAGTTTTTTGTTTATTATATATGTAGTTTGTCTTATTAATTTTGATTATATTGATAATATGTGTTGAAAATGTATTAATATGATAAGATGATATGATAGTGACAGAGATGATGACGATGATAATTAAGAAAGATGATGATGATAATAATGATGATATTTACAGTAATCTTGATAATGATTCTATTGGTGTTAACGATGAAAATTCTGTTACAATAACAACAACAGCAACGAATCTAATCTAACATCTAACACCAATTACAACAATCATCTCACAACCGAATCTTAAGTAATCGATATAACAATCATGGCATCATCAGCATCCTCATCTCAACGTCCTAATCTCAAAGATATTCTCATCATAATAATCCTCACTTCATTATCCTCATCTCAGTCACATCCTCATCTGCATGACGTCTTCATCTCAACGACATCTTTATAGCAGCATCCTCACCTCACTGATATTCTCCTCGCCATATCCTCATCTCATTTCAAGATCCTTATGTCACCTCAACGACATCTTCCTCATGTCATCTCAAGATCCTTATGTCACCTCAACGACACTTTCCTCATGTCATTTCAATCCTCTCCTCCCGACAATATCCTCATCTCATTATATCCTCTTCATCTTAACACCCCCTTCATCCCCCTCACCTCAACCTCACCTCATCCCCCTCACTTGAACACCCCCTCACCTCATCCCGCTCACCTCATCCCCTTCACGTCAACCTCACCCCAACCTCACCTCAACCTCACCTCAACCTCAACCTCACTTCAACCTCAACCTCACCTCACCACACCACAACACCCCCCCTCAACCCCACCTCAACCTCACCTCAACCTCACCTCATTCCCCTCAACCTCATCTAAACACCCCCCTCACCTCAACCTCACCTCAACCTCTTCGGCAGGTGATCGACGAGACGCTGAGCCCGACGTGGGACGAGATGCTGGTGCTCGACGACATCCTCGTCTACGGGACGAGGGAGGAGATGAAAGCACAGCCTCCGCTCATCGTGGTTGAGATATTCGACCAGGATAAAGTGGTAAGTAGGGGGGTTGGTTTGGGTTGGGAGGGGGGTTGGGGGTTAGGGAAGGGGTGGGAGGGTGGGTGGGTGGGGGTTGGGGTGGTGGGGGAGGGGGTTGGGTTGGTTGGGTTGGTTGGGTTGGGGAGGGGGGTTGTGTTGGTGCAGGGGGGTTGGGTTGGTGCAGGGGGAGGGGGTGCAGGGGGGTTGGGGGAGGGGTGGGGGAGGTAGGAGGGAGTTTGGGTTGGCTTGGGTGCAGGGGGAGGGGGGTTGGGTGAGGGGGGGGTTGGGGTTGGTTAGGGTGGGGGTTGGGTTGGGGTTGGGTGGGAGGGTGGGTTGGGGATGGGTTGGGAGGGGGGAGGGGTTGGGTGGGTGGGGGTGGGGATGGGGTTGGGGTTGGGTGTATATAGGTAGTGGTTAGAATGGATATGTGTTAATATGCTGGCACGTTGATATACTCATGTGTATATTGTCGTAAATTCACATGCACAAGTATGCGACCATGAATGCATAAGCGTCGTCACACACGCACACAGACATGCAGACACACACACACACACACACACACACACACACACACACACACACACACACACGCAGAAATTCACAAATCAAAAGAGATTAAATAATTAATCTGATTTTTTCCTCTTCCCTCCATCTTACCCTCCCTCCATCTCCCCTCCACTCCATCAATACCCTTCCATCCCCACCTCAACCTCTATCACTTCCAACCCCCCACCCTTCCCCCCCACTCCTTCACTCCACTCCACCCGTACCATCTACACTTCACTCCACCTCTTCCACTCCACTAACCCTCTCCACCCTCCCTCACACTACATCCTACCCCCACTCCTACCTCCACCATCTTTTCTACCTTCACCCCCACCCTCCCACTAACCCCTGACATCAACCCCTCCCACCATCCCCCTCCCCTCCCACTAACCTCTTCCACCAACACCCACCTCCACCTTTCCCACCATCCCCCTCCACTCCACCCTTCCGCCAACCCACCACTTCACCACCTCCCTCCCTCCCCTTCCCTCCCCCACCCCACCCCAACCCCCTCTACACCATCCCCCTCCACTCCACCCCTCCCCTTCCACCAACCCACCACCTCATCACCCCCTCTACTCCACCCCTCCCACCCCTCCCCCACCCCACCATACTCCCTCTACACCAACTCACCACCTCATCACCCCCCACCCCCTCTACACCATCCCCCCCTCCCTCCCTTCGCTCCACCCCACCCCCTCCACTCCCCCACCCTCTCCCCCTCCCAACCCAATTCCACCCCACCCCTCCCCTTCCACCAACCCCACCCCACCCCTTCATCACCCCAACCCCAACCCCAACCCCTCCCCCACCACCAACCCCAGGGCAAATCGGAATTCATCGGACGAGCCCTGGCACGCCCACACATCAAGC
Source organism: Penaeus japonicus (assembly GCA_017312705.2). Taxonomy (NCBI): domain Eukaryota; kingdom Metazoa; phylum Arthropoda; class Malacostraca; order Decapoda; family Penaeidae; genus Penaeus; species Penaeus japonicus. Next base: position 763,486 of record BOPN01000063.1, read on the forward strand.
TGCGCGAGGAACCTTACGAACGACCTCACTTAGAGTGGCACGACCTCTTCCGCGGGACAGACCACGCCGGGGAGCTGCTGGCGACCTTTGAACTCCTGCAGGTGAGAGGCCTTCGGGAGGAGGTCGAGGTCTGTTTGTTTGTTTGGTTGGTTGTTTAGTTCTTTGTTTGGTGGGGTCGGGTGCAGTTTGGTTTTGTTTTGTTGTGGGGGTGATGGTGATATATATTTTTTTTTTTTTTCCGGTTTTTTATCCCTGTTTCTCTCTTTCTCTTTCTCTCTCTCTCGCTTCCTCGGGCTCTCTCTCTCTCTCTTTTTCTCTCTCTCTCTCTCTTTCTCTCGCTTCCTCGCTCTCTCTCTCTCTCTCTCTTTCTCTCGCTTCCTCGCTCTCTCTCTCTCTCTCTCGCTTCCTCGCTCTCTATCTGTCTATCTTTCTCTCTCTCTCTCTCTCTCTCTCTCTCTCTCTCTCTCTCTCTCTCTCTCTCTCTCTCTCTCTCTCTCTCTCTCTCTCTCTCTCTCTCTCTCTCTTTCTCTCTCTCTCCATTTACTTCCTCCCTTCCCTCCCTTCTTCCCTCTCTCTTCTCCTTCTCCCCTACAATTTTTGCCCTCCTTACCCTCCCTCCCTCCACTCCACATCCCTCCACCGCCCCTCCACTAACCCCCCTTCCTCCCCCCCAGTTCCAAGATGGCGAAGAAGGTGGTGACGTCATCGCAGTGCCCCAGGCGAAGGAATACCATGGGGGAGACAGCGGCCCCCTCATGCCTGTGCCACGGGGTATCAGGCCCACGCTCGCCAAGTATAGGCTGGAGGTACGTTTGGTTGTGTGTGTGTGTCCGTGTGTGTGTGTGTGTGTGTGTGTGTGTGTGTATGTGTGTGTGTGTGTGTGTATGTGTGATTAATTATATACGTGGATTGGATTATGCATAAACATCAAAGTCAGTAATTGATATAATAACAAACACGATAATCAATCAAAATGTCTTTATGAAATCCTTTCATGAGATCATCCTCATAAAATCATGAAATCTCTTCATAAAATCCCATTGTGAAATCCCTTCGTGAAAACCCATCAAGAAATCCCTTAACAAAACCCCTTCATGAAATCCCCATTCACAGGTATTATTCTGGGGCCTGAGAGACCTGAAGCGCATCCACCTGCTGACAGTGGACCGGCCGCGTGTGGATGTGGAAGTGGCTGGGCACATCATCCAGTCAGCGGTCATCACATCCGCCCGAAGAAATCCCAATTTTACGAATCCTGTGAAATACATCGACTTGGTGAGTCCTTTCGCTCTAGGATGGGGCGTTTGTGGGCGGAGAGGAAGGGTTGTAGGTTGGTTGTAGGTGAAAGTGTGGGTCCGGGGTGGGTGTCAGTTCCCAAAAGGCCGCTGTTGATTGGAGGTGAAAGTGTGGGTCCGGGACGTAAAAGACATTCGGTTCGGACGCCGGTTTTAGTTTATTCTTTGACTTGGCTTCTTTTCTGGGACGAGGTGTGTGAATATTCTCCGTTCTCAGTGTTCTTAGCATTGTTAATATCTTAACATCATTACCATCATTGCTTATTCCGTACATATTACGACAATTAGCCCTGAACTTACACGAAAACCTCACCAACATCTCATCAACGCCACCTCACATCAACATCCAAATCAACCCACAACCCACAACCCACAAAGACCCTTCCCCCACAATCCATCCATCCCTACCATCAACCACGAACCACCACCACCACCATAATAATAAAAACCCATTCACCCCAACCACAGGAACTACCAGAACAGGAGCTCTACTGCCCTCCCATCACCATCCGGGTTGTAGATTGTCGAAGCTTCGGAAGGTTCACCCTCGTCGGGACTCACATCATCTCGAACCTCCATCGGTACACGTGGACCCCGTCGACGAAGAGGGAGAAGGAGGCGGCCGCGAGGAATGCGTCGCTGGTCCAGTTGCAAGGTGAGGAGGGTTTGGGGAGGGTTGGGGAGGGTTGGGGAGGGTTGGGGAGGGTTGGGGAGGGTTGGGGAGGGTTGGGGAGGGTTAGGGAGGGTGGAGGGACGATGGGGTTATGGAGGGGTTGGGGGTTGGTGTGGGATGGGGAGGGTTGGGGAGGGTTAGGGAGGGTTAGGGAGGGTTGGGGAGGGTTGGGTGGGGTGAGGAGGGTTCGGGGAGGGTTGGGGAGGGGTGACGAGGGTTTGGGGAGGGTGGAGGGACGATGGGGTTATGGAGGGGTTGGTGAGGGTTGGGGAGGGTTAGGGAGGGTGGGGTTTTGGAGGGGTTGGGGAGGTGGAGGGGATGGAGGGAATGGAGCGAAGGAGAGGAATGGGGAGGTGGAGGGAATGGAGCGAAGGAGAGGAATGGGGAATTGGAGGGAAGGTGAGGGGAGAGGTATAGGAAGGGTCAGGTAGGAGAGGAAGAAGGGGTTGGTGTAAGGGAGAGATATATAGCAAAGGAAGGGGAAGTGTATAGAGGTTAGCATAATAGAGAAGTATCACATAGGCCTATACCACATAAGATCATGCATTATAATTATTTTTGCTAAAATACAGACGAAACTTATCACAAATAACCCAAAACACACTCACGCACACACACACACACACACACACACACACACACACACACACACACACACACACACACACACACACACACACACACACACACACACACACACACAAACACAAAAACAAAACACAAACCCAACCCAACCCAACCCAAACCCACCCCACCCCACCCCACTCCACCCCAAAACCCACTCCACCCCCACCCCACTCCACCCCACCCCACCCCACTCCACCCCAACCCAAAACCCCCCCCACCCCCCCCACCCCACCCCACCCCACCCCAACCCAACCCAACCCAAAACGCCCTAACATCCCTACCTTCTTCAGGAGACGACCCCAACGGCGTAGGGAACAACAACGCCCTTGTGCCCAATAACATCCATGGAGGAGGAGGCGGAGGAAGCGCTGCCTACAGAGGGAATCACGAGCGAAGTCCTCTCCTGCAGAAGGACACTATCATCACCATCGACTATGTGCGTGTAGGATATTGTCGTTCCTTTGGTTTGTTTGTTACGTTTGTTTGTTCTTTGTTCTTCGTTTTGGTTTTTGGTTCTTGTATTGGAGATATATATATATATATTGTTTTTTTCTCTCCTGTGTCTTTAAAATTGGATATTTTAAGTTAGGTTGTGGATTTGTTCTCTTTGTGTATTTATTATTGTCACTCAAATTGTGTGGTCCTTTTTAATGCTTTATTGCGTTATTTCTTAATTTTGGGTTTTATACAGGACGGCATAATGTGTGCTGCATTTATTTTTCTATTGAATCAATGTGCTTGTATGAATGATATGAAAACTGTTTCCGGTATTCCTAATGTATGTGATTAGTGTGTACACGTGTGTGTGTGAGAGAGAGAGAGAGAGAGAGAGAGAGAGTGGGGGGGGGGGGGCGAGAGAGAGAGAGAGAGAGAGAGAGAGCAGACCTACCAGATATCCTCAGCTGTGTGTGTGTGTGAGAGAGAGACAGAAAGAGGGCGAGAGAGAAAGAGAGAGAGAGGGCGAAAGAGAGAGAGAGAGAGAGGGCGAAAGAGAGAGAGAGAGAGAGAGAGAGAGAGAGAGAGAGAGAGAGAGAGAGAGAGAGAGAGAGAGAGAGAGAGAGAGAGAGAGAGAGAGAGAGAGAGAGAGAGAGAGAGAGAGAGGACGAGAGAGAGACAGAAAGGGCGAGAGAGAGAGAGTAGACCCACCAGATATCCTCAGCTTAACCCCCCCCCACCCCCGCACCTCCCCAGCAGCAAGTCTCCATCCCGACGCCCCGTGAAACTCTCTCTCTCTCTCTTTCTTCACACATCTCATTCTCTTCGTTTCTTCCTTCGTCCTTTCCACCTCAGGGATCTGGCGCCGTCTCCAAGCTCGTCGGCGTTACGAAGAAGGAGAAAGCGGAAGCCAATCGAAGACGAAAGCAGAGTATAGATGTAGAAGAAGAGGAAGAGGAGAATAGAGATTGGTGGACGAAATACTTCGCGTCTCTGGAAGCCGTGGCGATTGTAGGTGTTTCGAGTTGTTGTTGTTTTTGTTTTTTTAGAATAATTTCTTATTGTGGTTGATCATTTTATTTGGGTAATGATTGGAGATATATTTGCATCGTCATCATAAGAGAGGAGATTATTACAAAATTGCATGCAAAATCCAATCTTGCACGTTTGTTCATAAACATATTCATCCTTTTTACCGTACGACTTTGATCTCCTTCCCCCTGCTTAAGCTTACGGTCACTCACGCTCTGCTTTCTCCCCTCCAACAGCAACAGCAGGAAAGCAGGGGGGCGAGAGAGCGAGCAGACAACCCCGACGGCGAGCAGGCGCAGCAGCAGGACGCCCAGAGGGACGCGGCGACGGACAAGAAGAAGCACCACACCTTCAAGGCATCTTCGACGGCGGCCAAGCTAGCGGCGAGGCTCAGCCCGAAGACGCAGAGAAGAAAACCCAAACAGAATATTGCTCTCATGAAGGTGGGTTTTGGAGAGAGGGAGAGAGGAAGGAAGGAGGAAGGGAGGGAGAGAAAGAAGGGAGGAGAGAAGGAGACAGAAGGAAGGAGAGAGGGAAGGAGGAAGGGAGAGAGGAAAGGAGGAGGTGGAAAGAGAGGGAAGAAAGGGAGGGACAAGGGGAGAGGGAAGAGAGTGAGAGGAAAGAAAGGAGGGAAGGAGGAGAAGAGAGAGAAAACCCAAGTAGAATATTACTCTTATGAAGGTGGGTTTTGGAGAGAAGGAGAGAGGGAAGGAGGAAGGGAGAGAAAGAAGGAGGTGGAAAGAGAGAGAGAAGGAGGTGGAAAGAGGGAGAGGGATGGAGGAGGAGAGGGAAGAGAGTGAGAGGAAAGGACAGAGGGAGGGAGGAGAAAAGAGAGATAACCCAAGCAGAATATTGCTCTTATGAAGGTGGGTTTTGGAGAGAGGGAGAGACAGAAGGAAGGAGGATGAGAGGGAGAGAAAGAAGGTAGTGGAAAGAGAAAGAGGAGGGGGAGAGGGAAGGAAGGGAGGGAAAAGGAGAGAGAGAGGGAAGAGAGTGAAAAAAGGATGAATGGAGGGAGGAGAAGAGAGAGAAAACCCAAGCAGAATGTTGCTATTATGAAGGTGGGTGAATGGATAATGGAGAGAGAGATAGAAGGAAGGAGAGCGGAAAGGAGGGAAGACAGCGGGAAGGAGGGAAAAGAGAGAGAGAGAGAGAGAGAGAGAGAGAGAGAGAGAGAGAGAGAGAGAGAGAAGGAGGGAATATAGAAGAGAAGGAAGGAAAAAGACAAAAACATAAAAAAAGAGAGAGAGAAAAAAAAACGAATGAAACAAACAGCCATCGACACCACCAGTCCATCCCGTCTTACAACCCCCCCCCCCTTTACTAACACCCCCCTCCCCCCTCCCCCAACACAGGTAATACCCGGTGACCTAGAGACGGAATTCAACGGGTTCCGGGAATGGCTCCACACCTTCGAGCTGTACCGGGGCAAGAAAACCGGAGACGAACTGGAGGACGAAAATCGAGTCGTCGGGAAATTTAAGGTGAGCTTGGGACCGGGAGACAAGTGGGTTAGTTCTTGTTTTGTTTTTGTTTTGTTTTTCCGGATGATGGGTTCGGTTAATGATGATGGTTATTGTTATGATGGTGGTTGCTATGATAAGGGTGATAACAATGATAATGATAACTATAATAATGTCAATAATGATAATGATAACAATCAGAATAATAATGATACATTTTTAACCCACTCAGAGACTCCGTTCAGACTGTAATCTAATATTTTTATGCACGGTTCACTCTAAGCAGGAAAAAAAATCACAAAACTTGAACACTTCGACATTACATCGACTTATTAATCAAACATCCGACGTACGAAATAAAAAAAAAATCCACAATCATTCACATCTTCCAGGGTGTCTTAATTTCATCCCACATCTTCCAGAGTGTCTTAATTTAATCCCACATCTTCCAGAGTGTCTTAATTTAATCCCACATCTTCCAGGGTGTCTTAATTTCATCCCTTAATTCCATCTTCCAGGGTTCCCTCAAGCTGTACAGGTGGCCACTCCCAAAGGATATTGACGATACGACCATCACAGGAGGGGATCCCCAGTATGGATTCTTCCAGGTGAGGTCCTGATTACAGGGTTGAATAGATTGAGTTTTTTTTTTTTTTTAGTTGCAAGTTGTAAAATACGATTGAGTAACGGAATTTCCTTGAAGTTTTTTTAACAGGATGTATTATTCTGAAAGAGATATCAGTGTTATGTGTTGTATATAATTTTATATGGATGTGAATTGATGAATATTGATACCTCTTTCCATATTTTGAAGACATTTCAATAGGATTCTTAATGATATCCTTGACTTTTGCATTCTAGTTCCTATCTAAATTCTATTCACATACTTTTCAAGATCTAATTCTAAATGCTTCTTCGGGGTCAGTCATAAGACGACCCTGTCCCTGTCCCTCTTTTTTTAATAAGTCTATAGATTAAATTGCCAGTTCCTTAGGGCATACCACCTCTTAATTTCGTCTTAGCAGATCAAAAGCTAAATGCTAAGACTCTTTGTTCTGTTGACACGTTTTCAAAATCTGAGTCAAATTGTTCCTTTCACGGGATTTTCCGTCTCTCGATCCACAATTTTTATTTCACAATTTTAATTCTATTTCGACCTAAACTAGGTTTTCCTTCAAACGAACCCAACTTCTCTCTATTTACATTTCTTCCATCGTCACTTTTTCAAAATCTAAATCTAAAAGCTAATTCCTCGGATCCTTTCAATATCCTCCAATTTCTATCTCGGTTTCACTCCTATCTTTTCAAAATTTAAATCCATGTCCGTATTTCCAAGCTGGGTCCGCCATCACATTTCTCAAATTCAATCTCATTAACGTTTCAAAATCAAAATCAAAGTGCATAACCCACAAAGGCCTACCATAAAAAGAGTTCAACTCCCATCTAACTCCGATCTTAATAACATATCAAAATCAAAATTTGAATTTAAATCACACAAGAACCACCATCAAACATCATAGCTTTAATATCACTTTGATCTCAAAATCAAAAATCAAAATCGACTCAAAATTAAAATACAAATTGTCACCCTTATATATCCCATTTTTTTCAAAATTTCACTCTTAACACTTCCCAATCTTTTCGTTCCTGTCTATCTATCAATCTGTCTATCTCTCTGCTATCTATCAATCTATCTATCTGTCTATCTATCAATCAGTCTATCTGTCTCCTATCTATCAATCAGTCTATCTATCTGTCTATCTATCAATCTATCATCTATCTGTCTATCCACTCCACAGGGCCTTCCATCAAACGACCCCATTCACGTGCTGGTGCGAGTCTACGTGGTACGTGCATGCGACCTTCACCCCATGGACCTCAATGGGAAAGCTGACCCTTACATCCTGATCTACCTCGGGGGCAAGAAAGTGTCAGACAAGGAGAACTACATTTCGAAGCAGCTGAACCCCGTCTTTGGCAAGTGAGTTGTGATGTGCTGGTTGTTGCGATGGTCTTAATTCGGGGGGGGAGGGGGGGATAGGTAGATAGGTAGGTAGATAGGTTGATGGGTAAGTAGATGGATAGATATGTGGATAGATAGCCTGATGGGTAAAATTGTGGATAGATGGGTTGATAGGTAAGTAGATAGGTAGATATGTGAATAGATAGGTTGATGGGTAAGTAGATAGATAGATGGATAGGTAGATAGATAGGTAAGAAGACAGACAGACAGATAGGTGGGTAGATAGAGACAGACAGGTAAGTAGGTACATGGATAGATAGATAGACATATAGACTGATAGACACTCATATAGATGGGTAGATTGATACACAGACAGATAGACAGATAGATAATTAGGTAGAGAGATAGATAGGTAGACAGCTAGATGGATAGATATATATATAGATAGAAAGTTAGAGAGGTAGAAAGATATTAAAATAGAGAGATAGGTAGATAGTTATGTAGATAGATATATAGATAGAATGTGTATGGATATGACTATTTAGATAAATTGATATAGTTAGAGATGTACAGGTATATAAATTCAATAATTCTATATCTACCTTGAGAAAATCTGCCTACTTTAACAATATAAATATAATACACAACTACAGCTATAAACTCTACCAACTAAATCCTCTCAACCAAACTAAACCAAACCCCACCAACCAAACCCCTTCAACCAAATCACCTCAACCAAACCCAACCCCTTCAACCCAAACCTCTCCAACCCAAACCACCTCAACCCAACCAAACCCAACCCAACCAAACCCCACTCAACCCACCCCCTTCAACCCAAACCCAACCAAACCCAACCCAACCAAACCCCACTCAACCCACCCCCTTCAACCCAAACCCAACCAAACCCAACCCAACCAAACCCAACCCAACAAACCCCACCAACCAAACCCAATCTCACCAACCCAAAACCACCTCAACCCAACCCAACCCAAACCCCTTCAACCCAAACCCCCTTCAACCTAACCCAACCCCACTCAAACCCAAACCACCTCACCCAAACCCCACTCAACCAAACCCAACCCACCCTCACACCATCTCCTCGTCCCGCAGGTGTTTCGAGATCGAGGCAACCTTCCCGCAGGACTCGATGCTGACGGTGCAGGTCCTGGACTGGGACCTGGTCGGGTCCGACGACATGATCGGCGAGACGAAGATCGACCTGGAGAACCGGTTCTACTCCCGACACCGCGCCACCTGTGGACTCGCTTCCAGATACGAGACGTGGGTCGACTTGTTTACCTTTTTTTGGGGTGGGGGGTGAGGGGTGGGGGGGTTGGTCTTTGGGTTTGTTTGTTTTTTTTTTTGGGGGAAGGGGGGTTTGGGGTTTGGTTTTTAGGTTGTCTTTGGAGAGTGTTGGGGTGCTTGTTTCTTGTTTGTTTGTTTTTATCTTTCCTTTTTGGGTGATTTTTTTTCTTTTCGGAAGCGTTTTATTTCTGATATCAATTTTTTTTTTCTTTTTTTTCTTTTCTTTTCCTTTCTTTCTTTTTCAGTTATGATTACTATCAATGTCTTTATTTCACTGTCATTGTCGGGAAGAAAACGAGAAACGAAATAGATGTATTCTTTTATCAAGTGTCACTATAATCTGTATTTATTATTTTCCTAATAATTATTTTCAACATTCTCATCGTTGTTATCATTATCATGATCACTATTATCATTATCATCAGTATTATCATCATTATTCTCTTCATTATCACTACTCTCTTTATCATCATTATTATCACTGTTGCCATCATTTTCATTACTGTTATCATCATAACTATCATTATAAGTATTACCAACTTCATAATAATCACCACTGTTACCATCACCATGATATTCACTATAATCTTTCGATTTTAACATGAGCCTTTGGGCGTTGTGTTTCTTTAGCCATTCATGCATCATTCAGTCGTATTATGAATGTATATAAATATTCCATGAATAGTTAACGTACAGACTGACAGTGAGACAGATCGCCATGCGCAGCTCATGGCTAGATTTGTTAGCACCATCACTATTGTCCTCACTACTACTTTCACCATCAACCTCACTACTACTATAACCATCACCATCAACCTCACTACCACTATTTAGCATTAATATTAACCTACCATTATTGCCATTACCATTATCTTCACAACCACCATAACGAAAAAAACATAACCACTACTAACCACCTCAATAACCATTCTTCACCCCCTCCCTCCCTCTTCCTCCACCCTCCTCCTTTCCTCCTCCTCCCCTCCCTCCTACCCCCTCCCACCCCCTTCCCTCCCATCTTCCACCCCCTCCACCTCCCACCTCCCTCCACCTCCAACCTCCCTACCCCCTCCACCCCCCAACCTCCTTCCCCACCTCCCTCCCATCCTCCTCTTCCCACCCCACCAAACAGGACGGGCTACAACCAATGGCGAGACCCGATGAAACCGACGCAGATTCTCGCCCGCTTCTGCAAGGAGGGGCGCCTCGACGGACCGCACTACGGGCCGGGGAAAGTTCGCATCGGCGCCAAGACCTTTACGTTGCAGGCCGATGACGAGCATGATCCTGGGAGGTTCCGGATGATAGGTATGATAGGTGAGAAGGGGGTTGATTTTTTTGGGTGGGGGGGATAGGGTGGGTGGGTTTAGGGGGGGTTTTGGGTTTTGGGTTTTGGGTTTTTGGGTTTTTGGGTTTGGGGTTATAGGTGGTGGGTTTTTAGGGTGGGTGGTGAGGTGGGTGGGTGGGTTTTAATTAAGGGAAGAAGGGGGAGTTTGGTGTGTGTGTCGAAAATGCGTGTTTCTTTTTTTGGTGT
>BOPN01000063.1:783812-788812 GCA_017312705.2 Penaeus japonicus
TTTTTGGTTCATTCATCGGTTTATTCATTTCTCTCTCTCTTTATATATATATATGTGTGTGTGAGGAGGGAGTGGGAGGTGGAGGGAGAAGGGGGGGGGGAGGAAGTAGGAGGGAGGAGGGGAGGGGGGAGGAGATGGATGGAGGAGTGGGGGGAGGGGGAGGAGTGGGGGGAGGGGGGAAGAAGGAGGGGAGGGGTAGAAAGGGTAAGAGAGGGACAGGGGAGGGACAGAGGAGAGAAATGAAGAAAGGACATGGAAAGGGGAAGGAAGGGAGGAGGTGAGGGAGAGGGAGGAGGGAGGGAAGAAAGGAGAAAAAGAGAGAGAGGGGAGGGGACGAGAGAGGGGGAGAGGGAGGGTGGAAGGGGAAGGAAGCGGAGAAGGGAGGGAAGGAAGGGGAAGAATGGATAGGAGATTGAAAGGGTAAGAGGGGTAGTAGTGAGAGAGGAAGATGGAGGAAGACGAAGAGGGGAAAGTTGGATAAAGGAGGAAGGAGAGAGAATGGCGGGGCTATTAAAGCCATTCTACTATAATTATTATTACTACTACTACTACTACTATCATTCCCACCACCACAAAAATAAATCTAATGCTCTCACCACAACCACCACCATCACCATAACCACCATACCTATCCACACCATCATCATAACCATCCCTCATCTCCCTCAGGTGTGGGACGCCGATCACTTTTCCGCCGACGACTTCCTCGGTGCCATCACCCTGGACCTCAACCGATTCCCCCGTGGTGCCAAGAACTCGAAGCTCTGCACCTTGGACATGCTCAAGACGGATGGTTCGGTGCCAATGGTGAACATCTTCAAGCAGAGACGAGTGAAGGGATGGTGGCCCTTCTATATCAAGAAGGAAAATGAGGAGATGGAACTTACGGTTGGTATTGTGCTGTGGGGGTTCGGGGGGTTGGGGGATGTTGGGGGGTTTAGTCTGTCTTGGAGTCTTGTGCTGGGGGGGTTGGGGGGTCGAGTCTGTCTTGGAGTCTTGTGCTGGGGGGGGTTGGGGGGATCGGGGGTCGAGTCTGTCTTGTGCTGTGGGGGTTGGGGGGTTGGGGGTCGAGTTTGTCTTGTGCTGTGGGGGTTGGGGGATCGGGGGTTGAGTTTGTCTTGTGATGTGGGGGTTGGGGGGTCGGGGGTTGAGTTTGTCTTGTGATGTGGGGGTTTGGGGGTCGAGTCTTATGCTGTGGGTGTTGGGGGGTCGAGTCTGTCTTGTGCTGGGGGGGGGGGGGGCGTCGGGGGTTAAGTTTGTCTTGTGCTGTGGGGGTTGGGGGGATCGAGTCTTATGCTGTGGGCGCTGTGGTGTGATGTAGCCTCTGTAGTTCAAAGGGTTCATTAAGTTATGCTGATATGCTTGAGTCTCTTGGCAGTCTTTGGGGTATGAACCTAGTTGTGGAATGCATTGCTAAGGTGGTGTTTGTGTGTGTTGTGTGTGTGTGTGTGTGTGTGCTTTGTTAGGTGTTAATTTCTTGAGTGTTCTACTAATGCGTGTTGTTGTGTTGTGTGTTTTTTAGGGAGGTTAAGTTCCTAAGAGTTAAACTTGTCCGTTGTGCGATAAATGTATGTATGCTGGGTGTGTATGTATGTTGTGTGTATGTATGTTGTGTGAGTGTTAAGTTCTTGAGCGATATGTAGTCATGTGATGTATGTATGTCCGGCTGCGTTGCATTGTGAATGGCAATACATTCTGTGATGCTGTGTCATGCAACGAAGTGTTGCGTCATGCATCCGAGAGGCAATGCGTCGCGTGGTTACCGGTTGCATGATACTGTGTCACGCCATGCTGTCATGAGACGCTGTTTTACGATTTGTTATCATGAGTATCGTGTAATTTTCTTTCAGTGTCAAGGTGAGTTACTGTCATGAAGTGTAGTGCATTTTTTTTTTGTTTTTCCTTATAAGAGTTTTCATTCATAAGACAGTGACAATCCTTATGAAACACTGATTACTTTCAGGTCAAGAATGATCATATCTTTGGTATTTTTTCCAAAAAAAATCATCATCTTCACTATACTTACAATACACTAAGCATAACACACATATAATCCATTATAAATGACACATACATCCTTAAATCTCAAAAATCATGCACAAACATCATCAAAACATATCTCACCCTCCCAAAAAATATATATATATATATAAATAAATAATAATAATAATAAATGAATAAATGAAAATAATAATAATAATAATAATAATAATAATAATAATAATAGATGAATAAATAAATAAATAAAATAGTAATAATAATAATAAATAAATAAATAAAACAATAATAATAAATAAATAAATAAATAAAATAATAATAATAAATAAATAAAAAATAACACCACACAAAAAATTACAAGGAATATACATAGACAGAATCTATATCTATCTTTTTCTCCACAGGGCAAAGTTGAGGCTGAGATTCACCTGCTGACAAAGGACGAGGCAGAGAAGAACCCAGCAGGACTCGGCCGCAACGAACCCGACCCGCTGGAGAAGCCAAAGTAAGAAGAAGGAGAAGGAGGAGGAGGAGGAAAGATGATAACGGGAGGAGTAAGAGGGAGGGAGAAGATGGGTGGGACGGGAGGGGGTGAGGAGAGGGCGGGGGGAGGGGAAGGGGAGTGAGGGGGGGAAGGGATAAGGGAAGGGGTGAGGAGAGGGAGGGGGGCAGGGGAGGGGGAGGAGAGAAGGTAGGAGGGAAAGAGGGAGGAGGTAGAGGGGTGGGAAGGAGAGGTTTCGAGAGAGAGGGGAGGATGAGAGAGAGAGAGAAATAGAGAGTGAGATAGAGAGATAGAGAGTGAGAGAGAGATAGAGAGTGAGAGAGAGAGAGTAAGAAAGAGAGAGTAAGAAAGAGAGATAGAGAGTGAGTGAGTGAGTGAGAGAAAGAGAGAGAGAGAGAGAGAGAGTAAGAGAGAGAGAGAGAGAGAGAGAGAGAGAGAGAGAGAGTGAGAGAGAGAGAGAGAGAGGGAGAGAGAGAGAGAGAGAGAGAGAGAGAGAGAGAGAGAGATAGTAAGAGAGAGAGAGAGAGAGAGAGAGAGAGAGAGAGAGGGAGAGTGAGAGAGAGAGAGAGAGAGAGAGAGAGAGACTTACAGAGAGAAAGAGAGAGACGAGAGCACAGATAAAGACAGCGAAACGACCACAATAACGCCATTCACGCCACCAAAACACACACACACACACACACAAAAAAAAAAAAAAAAAAAAAAATATATATATATATATATATATATATATATATATATATATATATGCCACGCCCCCCTGTACTAACCACACATCCCTACTTCCCCCCCGACAGCCGCCCCGACGCCTCCTTCATGTGGTTCCTCAACCCCCTGAAGAGCATCCGGTACATCATTTGGCACAACTACAAGTGGGCCATCATCAAGCTCCTCGTTTTCTTTGCTCTGACCATTTTCTTTGTTCTCTTTTTCTATTCCGTGCCGGGTTTCACGGTCAAGAAGATATTGGGGGCGTAAGGACGGAAGGAAAGGAAGGAGGAAAGAAGGAAGGAAGGAAGGAAGAGGAAGATTTGGAGGAAGGAAGGAAGGAAGAGGAAGAATGGAGGAAGGAGGTAGGAAGGAAGAAGAATAGAAAGGAAGGAAAAGAAAAGGAAGGGGGGACGAAGGTATTCCATGGAGAAAGAAAAAATGTCCCGTTTTTGTAATTATGAATTTATTTTCGGTGGTATTTAAGCACGGAGGGGGTCGAATACACGTTCCTATAGGGGAGGAACGAAGGAAAGGGAGGGAAAGGGAGGGAAGGGAGGGTAAGAATCTAGAAAGCACTGTTGTCATGAATATATTTTCCCCAAGGTAATAAGTTACAAAACCCGGCTGTAGTAATGTTAGCTGTATCTCTCTTGTGTCATAGCGGGAATGTGTGTGTGTCTAAGATTATTTTTTATATATGTATATCTCCTTCGTAATAGCGCAAATATTTCTGTTCATAGTAAACTATATAGTTTTACGGTTAAAACTTCGGTCACAAAAATCTTATTTTCTAAATGTTACTATACTGCGCTATGTGCGTGTACAGAATTATTAAACTGTGGCTGCATCCTAGTGTGTCCACTTATAATTGTGTGATTTAACGATTATATAACGACTATATAAATGACGGAAACATACAAATTGTTTATATTTAAGAGAAGGACCAACGTTTCCATGGCAGTTATGAGCTTATTGCACCTTTTAAAGTCTATTTCCCTCACTGCAAATGAAGCGTGTTTACACCTGTCGGACCAGGGGTGGGGGAGGGGGAGGGGGAGGGTCCGGCTATCCACCTGCGGAAGCTCTTATCTTATCGTGAGGTTTTTTAACCTTTTTTTTTCTCTTTCTGTTTATTTTTCGTTTTTTTTTTTTTTATCTTGTCGGTCTGTTTTTTTTTTTCTCTCTCTTTCTCTTTTTCTTTGTCTTTCTCTTTCTCTCTTTCTCTTTCTCTCTATCTCTCTCTCTCTCTTCTCAATCTCTCTCTCTCTCTCTGTCTCTCTCTCTCTCTCTCTCTCTCTCTCTCTCTGTCTCTCTCTCTCTCTCTCTCTCTCTCTCTCTCTCTCTCTCTCTCTCTCCCTCTCTCTTTCTCTCTCTCTCTCTCTCTCTCTCTCTCTCTCTCTCTCTCTCTCTCTCTCTCTCTCTCTCTCTCTCTCTCTCTCTCTCTCTCTCTCTCTCTCTCTCTCTCTCTCTCTCTCTCTCTCTCTCTCTCTCTCTCTCTCTCTCTCTCTCTCTCTCTCTCTCTCTCTCTCTCTCTCTCTCTCTCTCTCCCTCTCTCTTTCTCTCTCTCTCTCTTCCTTCTTTCTCTTTTTTTTATCCAAGAGTATCCATATCTCTTAACGTACCTAGACATACATATGATTCGAACCTCTACCTAAACATACTTATAATTTGAATCTTTCCTTAGACATAAGTTGAACCTTCATTTAGACATGTTTATAACCTAAATCTTCACTTAGATCTGAACCTCCACTTATAATATACTTATAATATACTCTCGTATGTGCACTTA
>BOPN01000063.1:813812-816312 GCA_017312705.2 Penaeus japonicus
ATATATATATATATATATATATATATATATGTATATATATATATATATATATATATATATATATATATATTATATATATATATATACATATACACACATTTTCTTACTCTATCCAAAAATCATCACTCCTTTTACCCATTCACACATTCATCCATTCACTAATACACTCATCTCTTCATCTAAAACCCATTAATCCCATTCGTGCATCTAATCATTCTCATTCACCAAATAACAACATTATTATTATGACCTTCACCATTCGTCCTTGAATATACTAACCCCATAGACGGATCACTCAGGATAAACACTAAAGCCTATTCAAAAAGGAACAAGTTGTCAGACAGGAGGTTTTTATCGACGGAATTAATTTGATGGGAACTCTGTCCGGATGTGTATGCTCATTTAAGTGTATTTGCTTTTGTTATTTGACTTGGTGGTTATCAAAGGGTTTGCCTTCGAGTGGTCTACGCTTGGCGAGTGTATTTTGTTTCTTGGTCTTTCGATCTATCTATTTTTTTTTCTCGTTTTTTGTTTCTGTGTCTGTTTGTCTGTTTTGTTTCTTTTGTTTTATCTGTTAAGTCTTTGATATATGCATGTATTTATATATATATATATATATATTGTATTACTCTGTATCAATCTATGAATAGACAAATACACACACTTACATTTATTCTTACACATGCACAAACACACACACACACAGACATATATGTGCTTGTATGTGTGTCTGTGTATGTGTGTGTGTGTGTGTGTTTATATATATATATATATATATATATATATATATATATATATATATATATATATATATATATATATATATATATATACATATATACATATATATACATATATATATATATAAATAAATATATATATATATATATATATATATATACATATATACTTACAAACATACACCGAACTACACAAATATGTATAAGAGAGAGAAAGCGAAAGAAGCGAGAATTCAATAGAGAAAAGGACGGACAAGCAGCGACCAAGAGGATAAGCGAAGAGGACAAGCGAGCGCCGCAGGTCCCTCGAAGGGCGAGGACGCAACAGATCCCAGCCCTGATTGTGTAACTTGACCGAGGTCGATGACTTTGCTTTCCCTTACGGAGTGACCTTCCCCCTCCCTCATCCCCTCTACCCCCCTACCAAACCCCTCTCCCACCACCCCGCCCACACCCACCCCCACCCCCGGAGCAAGAGGGCGTTGTTGTGGGGATCCTTTGGCCATCAGACTGATTACTTTCTTGAAATAATATGGCGTGTACTTTTATTTTTCATTATTACTCTCGGGCGTGTGGTCATTTTGATTCGTGGTCACGTGTTGATTGGATGTGCGGGTTTTTCCCTTTTTTTTTTTTTTTTTTTTTTTTTTTTTTTCCTCTTCTTCTTTTTCTCTATTTTTTTTTTCTCCCTTTTTCTCATTCTAGCTCTATCTCTTTCTTTCTTTCTCTCACTTTCTCTCTCTCTCTTTCTCCCTTTCTTTCTCTCTCTTTCTCTCTTTCTCTCTCTCTCTCTCTCTCTTTCTTTCTCTCTCTCTCTCTCTCTCTCTCTCTCTCTCTCTCTCTCTCTCTCTCTCTCTTTCTCCCTCTCGCTCTCTCTCTCTCTCTCTCTCTCTCTCTCTCTCTCTCTCTCTCTCTCTCTCTCTCTCTCTCTCTCTCTCTCTCTCTCTCTCTCTCTCTCTCTCTCTCTCTCTCTCTCTCTCTCTCTCTCTCTCTCTCTCTCTCTCTCTCTCTCTCTCTCTCTCTCTCTCTCTCTCTCTCTCCCATCTTTCCCACCTCCACATCCTCCCAACCTCTCTACATCTCCCCAACTTTTTCCACCCTTTTACTCTATCCCTCCCTCCTTTCCTCTCTCATTTCTTCCCTTCCTTTCCTCCCCTCGCCCCCTCCCTCCTTCCCTCATTTCCTCCCCTCCCTCTCTCATTTCCTCCCCTCCCTCCCTCCCTCATTTCCTCCCCTCCCTCCCTCCCTCATTTCCTCCCCTCCCTCCCTCCCTCATTTCCCTCCCTCCCTCCTTCCTTCCCTTCCTCCCCACCCTCCCTCCTATCCTCCCCCACCCCCACCCCCACCCCACCCCCACCCGACCCCTCTTCTAATCCCGAACAAGTGCCAAAAAAAAAAAAAAAAAAAAAAAAAAAAAAAAAAAAAAAAAAAAAAAAAAAAAAAAAGCCATTGAAAGTCGTTAAGCCCTGTAATTACGGCCGGCGCCTTGATAAGATGTTCCAACAGCTATCGGGGCGAGATCGTATGTAAACAAACGCTATTCAACACCCTTGTTTTTTGGCTCAATGTTATTATTCGATAACCGACCGGATAGAGAAGACCGCTTCGGTTTTCGCTTGTGGGGAGAGGCTGACATGTGGTTCGAGTTCTTAAGAAGTGAAAAAGTAAGGTGATTTTTTTATAGGCTAAGGATTTTTTTTTTAGTTAAGGAGAGGTGTTTGGTGTATTGTTTTGTGGAAGGTGGGGTACTTATTTTTATT
>BOPN01000063.1:823812-831312 GCA_017312705.2 Penaeus japonicus
TCATTAAAAAAAAATAATAATAAAAAATAAAAACAGAAGATTTTAACATTCCTGAGCCCTTTTTATTATTATTATTATCATTATTCCCAGCCTACCATTAGAAACAGGAGTCTTTAGCCTCATCAACCTGACGTCCTTCTCTTCCTCACAGCAGGCCGGGCAGGATGACACAAACGTCTTCAGTTCCCCGAAGGTCTCTCCCAATGATCAGCTGTGCCTCATGGCGGAGAGCCCTTTCAGGATGCTCAAGGTAATTCGGTTTAGTCGAAGAGGATGTCTAAGGTTTTTCTAATTTTCTTAATTAGTTTATGTGTTTATCTATCGTTATCTTGTATCTATTATCATCATCTTTATGATTATCCTTATCATCCTTTTTTTATAACTATTATATTATTGTTATAATCATTATCATCTTTGTTGGCAATCTTAATGTAATCATATCCGGTATCATTATTATCATCGTCATTATTAGTAGTAACATTGTCATTATCATTATTGCATATCATCATATTATTACCTTTAATGGCATCATCATATAAGCATTATAATTATTATCAATATCATTATTACTATCACCAATACCATCCTTATCATCTTTATAATAATCATCATTATTACAATGATTATTGTTATCATCACTGTTATAATTTTCAGTATCTGATGTCGATAAAGATACATATCTCTATGTTCTATATTTCAATCACCATTATTACAACTTCTAATACACTTCTTTATCCTTTATTATTATTTATTCTTTTCTTTATTATTCTTATACTTATCAATATACATTCTCCTTTCCTCTCTATTCATTTTTATATATTCTCTCTATTCATACAAATTCTCTCTATTCATTTTCTTTCTCTCTATTCATACAAATTCTCTCTATTCATATATATTCTCTCTATTCATACATATTCTCTCTATACTTATATATATATTCTCTTTTCATTTTCTCTCTTTCTCTCTCTCTCTCTCTCCTTAAAGATGGCAGCAAAAGGGAACGTGACAGAAATGGAACGAATCTACGACACAGACCCTGAACGAATGTGCATTGCAGACAGCAAGGGGTGGACCTCCCTGCACCACGCGGCCGCTAACAACCAAATCTCTGCGTTGCAATTCCTTATCAACCATGGGGCAGGTGAGTCAGGGGTGTTATTCATGGGGTAGGTGAGTGAGTGAGTCAGTCATGGGGCAGGTGAGTGAGTGTGTGAGTCATGGGGTAGGTGAGTCAGGTTTGTCACTCATGGGGCAGGTGAGTGAGTGAGTCAGTCATGGGGCAGGTGAGTCAGGTTTGTCACTCATGGGGCAGGTGAGTGAGTGAGTCAGTCATGGGGCAGGTGAGTCAGGTTTGTCACTCATGGGACAAGTGAGTGAGTCGGTGATGGTGTCTCGTGTGATGAGATGAGCTTTTGAAGTATTGTGTATGTTAGTCATCGGAGAGAGAGAGAGAGAGAAGAGAGAGGAGAGAGAGAAAAAAGAAAGAGAGAGAGAGAAAAAAAAGAAAGAAAGAGAGAGAGAAATAAATAGAAATAGAGAGAGAGGGAAAAAAAAGAGAGGGAGATATATAGAAAGAGAGAGAGAGAGAGAGAGAGAGAAAGAGGTAGATATTGAAACAGAGAAAAAGAGTGACAAAGAGAAAACGAGAGAGAAAGAAAATATAGAGAGAAAGCGAGAGAGAAAAAAAGAGAAAACGAGAGAGAAAGAAAAAATAGAAAGAAAAAGAGAGTGAGAGATATATAGATAGAGAGAGAGAGAAAGAGACAGAAAAAGAGAGAGAGAGAGAGAAGAAGAAGAAGATAGAACAACCATCTATCCCGAAAATAGTCCACGGCGAAACGCCCTCCATCGCATAAGACATGAACCATTAGCGTGACGCTGCGTAAGGGAAGCGGCGGGGAAAAGGGATGTCGCGGCCGAGGCGATCGATCTCGCTTCTCGAACATTCTCGGACATTCGCTCTCCCATTCTTTTTCTATTCTCTCTCTCTCTATCTATCTATCTATCTATCTTAATCTCTCTCTCTCTCTTAATCTCTCTCTCTCTCTCTCTCTCTCTCTCTCTCTCTCTCTCTCTCTCTCTCTCTTATCAACCTATATCAATCTATTAACTCCTTTTCCTTGCTTCTGTCTCTTTCTGTCACTGTCTATCTGGTCTCAGAATCTCGTAGTCTTCCTTTTTCTTTGTGTGTTTGTATGTCCATATGTGCATTAGAAAAATGCATATATATATATATATATATATATATATATATATATATATATATATATATATATATATATATATATATATATATATATATATACATATATATGTGTGTGTGTGTATGTGTATATATATATGTTACGCTCAATGTGAATAGTTGCCTAATGTGCACATTAGGCAACATTTTGCCTAATGTTTATATTGTGCAAAACCTAACCTAACCTAACCTAATCTAACCTTATCTAACCTAATCTAACCTAACCTAATCTAACCTAACCTAACATAACCTACCTAACCTAATCTAACCTAACCTAATCTAACCTAACCTAACCTAACCTAACCTACCTAACCTAACCTAATCTAACCTTATTTAACCTAATCTAACATAACCTAATCTAACCTAACCTAACCTAACCTAACCTACCTAACCTAACCTAATCTAACCTAACCTAACCTAATCTACTCTAACCTAACCTAATCTAACCTAACCTAACCTAATCTAACCTAACCTAACCTAACCTAATTTAACCTAACCTAATCTAACCTAACCTAACCTATCTAACCTAGCCTAATCTAACCTAACCTAACCTAACCTAACCTAACCTAACCTAACTTACCTAACCTAATCTAACCTACCTAACCAAATCTAACCTAACCTAACCTAATCTAACCTAACCTAATCTAACCTAACCTAACCTAATCTAACCTAACCTACCTAACCTAACCTAACCTAACCTACCTAACCTAATCTAACCTATCCTAATCTAACCTAACCTAATCTAATCTAACCTAACCTAACCTAATCTAACCTAACCTAACCTAACCTAACCTACCTAACCTAACCTAATCTAACCTTATCTAACCTAATCTAACCTTACGTAACCTAATCTAACCTAAGCTAACCTAACCTACCTAACCTAACCTAACCTAATCTAACCTAAGCTAACCTAATCTAACCTAACCTAATCTAACCTAACCTAACCTACCTAACCTAACCTAATCTAACTTAACCTAACCTAACCTAACCTAATCTAACCTAACCAAACCTAATCTAACCTAACCTAATCTAACCTAACCTAACCTACCTAACCTAACCTAATCTAACTTAACCTAACCTAACCTAACCTAATCTAACCTAACCTACCTAACCTAATCTAGCCTAACCTAACCTACTCTACCTAACCTAATCTAACCTACCTAACCTAACCTAATCTAACCTAACCTAACCTAACCTAACCTACCTAACCTAATCTAACCTAACCTAATCTAACCTAACCTAACCTAACCTAACCTAATCTAACCTAACCTAATCTAACCTAACCTACCTAACCTAACCTAACCTAATCTAACCTAACCTAACCTAACCTAACCTAATCTAACCTAACCTAACCTAACCTAATCTAACCTAACCTAACCTACCTAACCTAACCTAATCTAACCAAACCTAAATTAATCTAAACTAACCCAACCTACCTAACCTAACCTTACCTAATCTAACCTAACCTAACCTAACCTACCTAACCTAACTTAACCTAACCTAACCTAACCTAACCTAATCTAACCTAACCTAACTTAACCTAACTTAACCTAACATAATCTAACCTAACCTAACCTAGCCTAACCTAACCTACCTAACCTAACCTAATCTAACCTAACCTAATATAACCTAACCTAACCTAACCTACTTAACTTAACCTAATCTAACCTAACCTACCTAACCTAATCTAACCTAGCCTAATCTAACCTAACCTAACCTAATCTAACCTAACCTACCTCACCTAACCTAACCTAATCTAACTTAACCTACCTAACCTAACCTAACCTACCTAACCTAACCTAACCTACCTAATCTAACCTAACCTACTTAACCTAACCTACCTAACCTAACCTAACTTAATCTAACCTAATCTAACCTAACCTACCTAATCTAACCTAACCTAACCTAACCTAATCTAACCTAACCTAATCTAACCTAACCTATCCTACCTAACCTAACCTAATCTAACCTAACCTAACCTACCTAACCTAACCTAACCATTTTTCCCAATGTCCACATTAGGCAAATGTTGCCTGATGTACATATTAGGCAACTATTGACATTGAGCGTAACATATATATATATATATATATATATATATATATATATATATATATATATATATATATATATATATACATATATATACTTATATATACATACATATATATATATATATATATATATATATATATATATATATATATATATATATATACATATATATATATATATATACATACATATATATATATATATATATATATATATACATATATATATATATACACACACACACACACACACACACGCATATATATATATATATATATATATATATATATATATATATATATATATATATATATATATATATATATATATATATATACATATATATATATATATATATACATATATATATATATATATATATATATATATATATATATATATATATATATATATATGTATATACATACATATATATATATATACATACATATATATATATATATATATATATATATATATATATATTTATATATATATATGTGTGTGTGTGTGTGTGTGTGTGTGTTTGAGAGAGAGAAAGATAATATCTCTCTCTCCTTTTTCTATCTTATCTCAATTTATCTTTCTCTCCCTCCCTTGCTGACGTTTCCAGTGTCCTTTGCCTGGATTGTTTGACGAGTGTAGAGTGTCTGTTTGTCCCTCGCTTGTTGGACTGGCTTGCTTTTGTGTCGGTAGGTCTACGGGCTTTACTCTCCCTCGTACGCACACACGCTTCCAAAACAAGATCTATATTCATTACTCTTCTATTGATACGAGACAAAACCATACATGGAGGGTTAGAAAATGGTAGGATTGCATACCTGTATTACGAGATACTTTCATATTTTTTTTATAAAATCCTAGATTTATATTTTATCATTTTCATTTTGGTGAGACTGAGTATGTTTGTTTACATTTGTCCAAGTGCATGACTGGGTCGATGGTTCTTTGGTGGCGTTAAAAATATATAATTTTCGAGAAGACGACGATATTAAAAATAAACAAATAAAAAAAACTAGCGTGACGTAGCCTTGACAAGCACATATCCACGATTATAAAACCAACTGTACTTTGCCTTGAACTCTCTCTTATGAGCAAGACATTGCAAAGAACAGCTGATTACGCCTTTGCAATAGGAAGATCAACTAATACCTTTTCCTTCGATATCTTTCGATTAATACCTCGGCACTTTAATTGGAATCCATACATGGAATCCAATCATGTTTTTTTTTATGTCTATTGCTCGTGACGTTTGATAAGCCTCTTGTGAATATGATTAATGTTCAAGATGTTTTATTTGCGTGAGGAAAAATGATAAGGATGATTGGTATTCATTAGTATTGTGAGATTGTTGTTGTTTTGTTGCTGTTATTTGTTTTGTTCCTTTTGTTGTTGGGATTGAGTTCTTGTTCCTTTTGTTGTTAGGTTTGAGGTCTTGTTGCTTTTGTTGTTGTTGTTGTTTTGTGTTCTTGTTTTGTTTTTGTTTGTTTGTGTTATTGTTCCATTTACTGTTTTTGTTTTTTTAGTTTTTGTTTTGTTGTATTGTTTTTTTAAGTTTTTGTTTTGTTGTTGTATTGTTTTTTGTGTTCTTGTTGCTTTTGTTGTTGTTGCCGTGTGTTACTGTTTTTTGCTTCTTATATCAGTCTGGGTAAATTACTTTATCTTGTTGTTTGTTTGTTTGTGTGTTTTTGTCTACTTTATTGCACCATAATTTTTGTGAATAAAACTGAATTATTTCATTTCATTTAATTATAGTTATATATCTCTTTGGAATTACAGTTTAGCCCAGTTATGTGCGATTAGTAATTCCACTTAGAATTCCAATAATTATTTTTTCTCTCTTTTTATTATCATTGTTATTGGCTTTCACATTGCACTAAACAACAACATATAAACAAGTAAAAAGAGAAGAAGAGACAGACTGATAAAGAGATAGAAAGACATGAAGAATAGACAGTTAGACGGATAGATGTAGATTCAAAGACGATGTGAAGGATAGACAGATAGATAGATAGACAGACAGACAGACGAGATAGGCAGCCGAGCAGACACGTAGACAGGTAGATAAACAGGCAAACAGGCGACACGGAAACAGGCAGAAAGATGCACAGACAATAACAGACAAACAGACTAACAGCTAAATACACAGTGATAACAGACCAAGGATACACCTTAATATAGACCGGTTGTCTTTAGGATCAATGATTGTTTGAAAACGTCAAATACATCTTATGAAACAAAAGTAAATATGCTTTGTTTAACACTAAAGATTATTTGATATAATCTTAATTGGCCTTTAATGTTGAATAAAAGGTAAACAGAATCATGTGATAGTACAAACAGGAATGTTTTTTGAACAAACATTGTTATTTCTTGTAGTGTTTATTGAGGGAGAGTGAGGGAGAGAGAGAGAGAGAGAGAGAGAGAGAGGGAGGTTGAGAGAGAGAGAGTGAGGGAGAGAGAGAGAGAAAAAAAAAAAGAGAGAGAGCGTGAGAGACAAACAGACAAACAGACAGAGACAGACAGATAGATAGACAAACAGACCAGCAAAGTTATAAACTTTTGCCTTAGATATGACACTTCATCTTGCAACTTGATCTATATGGCACAAGTGACATCAACCGAAAGATGTATTTTAGGTCGTTACGGTAATAGTTGCAGAGAAATTGCAGTGCCGTCCAATTATTTGTAATCAGGGATCAATAGCCAACCTTTATCATGGTACACCGGAAGCCAGCGGGAGATACGCCTATGTGCTACGCTGCTTGCCATGTACATATATATGTACGTATGTATGTATGTACATATATACATACGTACAGGCGAAGAGACCGGGAGACAAGCAAGAAGAATGACAGACACAGCGATGTCTTAATCTGCAACAGTGAAATTGCAAATAGTGAATAGGGCCTTTTTATGTGATTACTTGGGTCTTTTTACTAATCTTTCTAGCCATGTATTCGAAGTAATTTTCTCTGCAATATGAAGTTTTTTGACAGCCATTGCATGACCTGCATTATTGTTATTACCACATTTGTATAATCTATAGTATTTACTTCTTTTACTTAGCAAGCATTATTGATATTATTCCCAAGGGGCTTACAGTGTGTTTCGTTTTACTGGTTTTTACGTGTTTCTTTTTGTTTATGCATATAAAGATATACAAGTTTCATGCTCATTACTTAAGTATAATTTCTGACACT
>BOPN01000063.1:838812-843812 GCA_017312705.2 Penaeus japonicus
TTTATCGTGTGGTTTCGGTGATGACGTGATCGAAGTGTGTTTATTATTTCTGTTGTTGTGAGGACCTGTTCGTAAATTGTTCGTAACTCTTTTTTTTTTTTCAACGTTTTTTTTTTTTTTTTTTTTTTTTTTTTTTTTTTTTTTTTTTTTTTTTTTTTTTTTTTTTTTGTAAATACTTCGTTATACGTACTTCGTGTTTCGTGTATCATTCGTTCTGGAATATGAACACTCCTGTATTCACTTCTTTTTATACTAGTGATTCTAAAACATAAAAAAAAAAAAAATGGGATATATTACATGAGAATGATTTAGAAAATATATATTCTGTTTAATCACAAAAATAACAGTATGATGCTATGATTCTCTGTTGTCTGCAGGTAACGGTTCTGCAGCGCCTGTTAACTCACGAGCACAAGGTGAACATCTTGCAAGGTGACAGACAAGGTCGAACCGCGTTGCACATTGCAGCAAAACATGACTATGAGCTGTGTGCCAAATACATAGTAAGTATATGGGTAGATGGGTCGGTGGGTGGGTGTGGGGGCGTGGGTGTATGTTGGAGGGATGTCTGTAAGTGGGGTTGTAGGTGTATGTGAGGGGGGGAGGGGAGTGGGGGTAGGTGTGTGTGTAGGTGTGTGTGTGTTTGAAAGATATCAATCTCTTACTTACTTTTTATTGTACATTACTATGTCGATTTACATAAAAATTATAGGAATGTACAATGTACAGCGGTGGTAAGTGAATGTAAAATGATTCATATAAAGTGTACAATAGGGATTTTTTCTATATTTTACTATATTTCTAAGTATATATTCCATATTTTTTTCTTTCGAAAGAGCAAATACTTGTTTCTATATTAATGTAATCTAACTGTGACAAAAAAAAAAAAAAAAAAAAATACTGAATGACTTAGAATGCGAGATAAACACAAAATAAAATGAAAACAGCAAACATAAGTAACACTTAAATGTTCTAGAATAAAATCTATTTCACTTACATTGCACTTTACACTTTCTCTTTCCTTCTCTTTATCAATTCACACTGTTATCGTAAGATTATACTGTGAAATATTACATCATTTGTATGTAAATCGAACGCATAAAGTACCGGTTCCTTCTTAATTACATCGAAATAATACGATAAAAAAATGGATATTACTTACCGTTTTATGCCTTGGGGAATTTTCATTAACTTGCTCATCGCTTGTTCTCTCTCCCTCCATCCTCCTTCCCTCCCTCTCTCCTTCCTCTCCCTCCCTCTCTTCCTGCCTACCTCCTTATTATACTCCCTCCCGTCCTCCCTCCCTCCCTCACCGATTTCCTCTCTCTCCTTCACTCCTTCTCTCCTTCCCTCAATCTCCCCTCCCTTCCTCCATCCCTACTTTCCCCCCTCCCTCCTTCTCCCCCCTCCCTCCTTTTCCTCCCTCCCTCCTTCCCTCCTTCCCTCCCTCTCTCCCTCCCTCCCTCTCCCCCTCCTTCTCCCCTCCCTCCCTCCTACCCTCCCTTCTTCTCCTCCATCCCTCCCTCCTTCTTCCCTCTCCCTCCCTCCCTCCTTCTCCCCCTCCCTCCCTCCTTCCCCCTTCCTTCCCCTCTCCCTCCTTCTCCTCCATCCCTCCCTCCTTCTCCCCTCTCCCTCCTTCTCCTCCCTCACTCCCTCCTCCTTCCCCTGTGTGTGTGTATTTGTGTGTGCGCGTATGTGTGTGGGTGTGTGTGTTGGTGTATGTATGTTCGTGTTCTTACTTGTTTACTTCATCAACCTCCTTAGTACTTCTAAGCCCTCAACGACTTTCAATAACTCACTCCAATTAAATGAGGATTTCCAATACAACATGAATGACTCGGGTACTTCCCTTCCATCCGATTCCCTGTTTTCATTCTCCTCCTTTTCCCTCCTTTTTTATTTTCTTCGCCAAAGCCTCCCTGTCCCCTTCCTTCATTCCTTCTTTCCTTCCTTCCATCTCCCTCCCCCAGCTCGAGAGTGTCAGCTACGTGGGCACGTGTCCCAACCAGCCCTGCAGTAATGGCTACCACCCAATCCACATCGCCGCCCGTAA
Organism: Penaeus japonicus; assembly: GCA_017312705.2. NCBI lineage: Eukaryota > Metazoa > Arthropoda > Malacostraca > Decapoda > Penaeidae > Penaeus > Penaeus japonicus. Next base: position 840,866 of record BOPN01000063.1, read on the forward strand.
TGCTTCCACGAAAGTTCTGGAGGTTCTGCTGACGTGGGCGGAGACGCGTGGCTGCATGAGGAAGAAGATGATTACTGTGCCTGACTTGGAGGGTAATGTTCCCCTCCATCAGGCTGTGCATGGCGGGGAGATTAAGGTGAGAAGGGATGCTGCGAATGCGGGGCGGGCGTGTTGGGTGGGTGGCATGTGCGAGCGTGGATTTGTGTAGGATATGTGTAATGCGCACACAATCTCTCTCTCTTCCTCTATCTATATATCTATCTATCTATCTATCTCTATCTATCTGTCTGTCAATCTATTTATCTATCTCTATCTATCTATCTATCTCTATCTATCTATCTATTTCTATCTATCTATATCTACCTATCTATCTATATATCTATATATCTATCTATCTATCTCCTCTCTCTCCTTTCTCTCTTTTTTCTCGCTATCCCTCTCTCTTTCCCTCTCTCGTTCTTTCTCTTTCTCTTTCTTTCTCCTTTAACTTTCTCTCTCTCTTTCTCTCTCTCTCTCTCTCTTTCTCTCTCTTTCTCTCTCTTTCTCTTTCTCTCTCTCTCTCTCTCTTTCTCTCTCTCTCTCTCTCTCTCTCTCTCTCTCTCTCTCTCTCTCTCTCTCTCTTCTCTCTCTCTCTCTCTCTCTCTCTCTCTCTCTCTCTCTCTCTCTCTCTCTCTCTCTCTCTCTCTCTCTCTCTCTCTCTCTCTCTCTCTCTCTCTCTCTCTCTCTCTCTCTCTCTCTCTCTCTCTCTCTCTCTCTCTCTCTCTCTCTCCAAGAAATTCCAAACACCTTATTTTTATAACCATAGTAGTTCAAACCAACAACCTCTTTCTGTTGCACATGCTAATGAAATGACTCGCGATGTTGCAGGCGGTCGAGCTGTGCCTGAAGAGCGGTGCAATAATTTCAACGCAACAGGACGATCGGTCAACGCCCGTGCATCTTGCTTGCTCTCAGGGCGCGAATGAGATCGTCAGGCTGATGTTTTCGCTACAGCCCGATGAGGTAGAGATTTATTTTGCTCGATATTATATGATTATTGATATTGTTATTGCTGTTATCATCTTTTTTATTATTATTATTGGCATTGGTGTTATTATCATTGTTATTAGTAGTTGTTGTTGTGGTAGTAATTGTAGTATTATTATAATGATTGTCATTGATATTGAAATTGAAATTGTTATTCTGATATTGTTTATATTTTTGTAATTGTTATTTTTGTTATCATCATTACCACTGTTGAATAACCATCCCCCCTTATTCACAATCTCCGTAATCTCTTTATTCTCATTACCAAAACTACCATTACTATAAAACGCCATTACAAACATTACTACCTATCACCACAACCATCCTCATTTACCCATTCAATCAACCACAACAAACCACATGAAAATAAAACATAAAAACCATAAAACAACCACAAAATCTCAGTAAAAGCACTGGTCCTTCCTTCATGCAGAAACTGAAAGCACTGACTACCTTAGACGCCCAAGGGATGACGCCCTTGCATTGTGCTGCAATGTTCGACCACCCGGACCTCGTGGCTTATCTGATACAGGAGGTGAGTCTCGGGGACTGAAGGGGATGATGGGTGGGTATGTGTGTGTTTGTTTGTGTGTTTGTGTTTTTTTGTGTTTGTTTGTGTGTGTTTTTTTGTATGTATATATATATATATATATATATATATATATATATATATATATATATATATATATATATATATACATACATATATACATATATATATACATATATACATATATATATGCAAATGCATATATATATGTACATATATATATGGAAATGTATATATATGTACATATATATATGCAAATGTATATATATATATGTACATATATATATGCAAATGTATATATATATATGTACATATATATATGCAAATGTATATATATATGTACATATATATATATATATATATATATATACACATATATACAGAGAGAGAGAGAGAGAGAGAAAGAGAGAGAAGAAAACAAGCTGAACAGGAACAGACAGACAGGAGAAACGCCTCCATACCATCCAAACAAAGAAATGCATCAACCAACACACACGCAAATCCAAAACTAATCTCCTCCCCCTTTTCTCTCCCTCCCTTCCACCCTCCCTTCCCCCTACCCCTCTCCTATTCCCCTCTCCCTTCCCTTCCCCTCTCCCCTCTCCCCTTCCCCCTCCCTTCTCCTCTCCCCTCCTTCTCTTCCCCCTTCCTTCCCCCTATCTTCCCCCTTCCCCCTTCTTTCCCCCTCTCTTCCCCACTTCCCCCTCCCCCTTCCTTCCCCCCTCATTTTCCCCCTTCCCCTCTCCCTTCCCCCTGCCATCCTCCCTCTCCCTCCCCCTCCCTTTCTTCCCCCTCTCTTTCCCCCTTCCCCCCTCCCTACCCCACTCCCTTTCACCCTCTCCCTTCCCCCTTCCCCACTCCCTTTCACCCTCCCTCCCCCACTCCCTTCCCTCTCCCCTCTCCCCCTTCCCCTCTCCCTTCCCCCCTCCCTCCCCCCCTCTCCCCCTTCCCCCTCCCTCACCCCCTCCCCCTCCCTTTCCCCTTCCCCCCTTCCCTCGCAACCCAACCAGGGAGCGTCAGTCGACCAAGTAGACCAAGAGCACCGGTCGCCCCTCCTTCTGGCGGCGTCCCGAAGAGGCTGGCGCACCGTGGACGCCCTTCTCGCCCACGGCGCCGACCCGACCATCCGCGACACGCACCTCAAGAACCTCCTGCATGTGGTCATCATGAACGGGGGCTCCATTAGTGATGTGCTTTCGCTCAAGCAGGCGAGGGATACGCTGGTGAGGGCATGGTGCGGGGTTTTTGGATTGGTGTTGCTGGCTTTATTTTTTATTTATTTTTTTTTTTTTTTTTTTTTTTTTTTGGGGGGGGGGCGTTTGTTTTTGGTATTATTGTTTTTTTGTGGGTTTTTGGCGTTTGTTTTTGGTG
>BOPN01000063.1:848812-858812 GCA_017312705.2 Penaeus japonicus
ATCATCATTACCATAATTACCATCATTACCATCATCATTACCATCATCACCACCATCATCATCTTCCATTCTATTGAATATCTTAGACCGCAGCCCTAACAGCTGATCTCCTCCCTATGGCTCCAGAACACAGCGCTCCACGTGGCGGTGCGCGCAAACAAACCAGAGACCGTCAGTCAGCTGATGAGCCTTAATTGCAAATTCTTGGAAAACAACTCGTCTTGCAAACCCATTGACATAGCCATTCAATATAAGATCTCTGAGTCGGCACTGGCTCTTGTGACTCACGAAAGAGGGTGAGTGTGTGGAGGTGGAAAGAGGAAAGGAAAATTGAGTTATGTTGTGTTGGTGTGAGTTTTCTTGTTTTGTTTTGAGATTAGGAAGTGTGGGAATTGTTGATTTTTTTTTTTTTTTTTTTTTTTCATTCCTCCGGTTTAGAACTTTTTTCTGAGCAGGTGTACTGTTTTTTGTTTTTTTATTTTTGTTTTCTTCTTCTTCTTTTCTTTCTTTTTATATATGTATGAACCGAATTATTTCATGTTTGGTTTAAGAAATATATAAATACCGTTTTTTTTCTTCTTTTCTTTTCTTTTCTTTTTTTGACTTTCCAAACTTTCCGAACCTTTTCTGATCAAGCCTGCGAAAATAACATAAACCAAATTACCTTATATCTAGATCAAGAAATACATAAACACTAATAATGCATTAACTTTCCAACAATTTTCTCCAAACCATTTATTTCGTATTTAGATTCAAAAATAAGTAAACACCGATTCTCTCCTTAATTGTCCTCTCTTTTCGGAACCTATTTTCCGGAACAGCCCTACCGAGGTGTTGGGAACCTCAAGCAAGATTCATGGATGCATTTGCATGGCGCTCATTCGCACTCTGCCAAAGGTCTTCGAGTCGGTTCTTTGTCAAGCAATTGTCAAGGCCGACGTTAAGGAGCAGGCAAAGGACTTCTATGTGAGTGTAGTATATATAAGTCTTCTTAGAGCTTTGATGACGTATTATAGATGGATATATGACACAAAGTTTTGGAGAGAAATGGAAAAAACAAGAAATAAAACAACAAAATAAACTGCTTTAATAGATTTATGTGCTCATGTGTTTCCTATAATGAAATATATGAAACTACAAGACCAAAAGATAATTTCATTTGTGTATATGTATTTTCTATTTTCTATAATTATAACAACCATTGTAATGCTGCCACAAGAAAGAACTACTTTTAAAATTAAGAAGGGTAAACTAACCTATTTTTGCTCTTCTCTTGCCTTTTCATCCTTTTATTTTCTCTATACGCTTTCTTCTTATTTCTTTTGTTTTTCCGTCTACTTTTGAATCTGTCGCCTTCTTCTTTCTACTTTCTTCTCCTTGTCCTTTTCCTCCTCCTCCTCCTCCTCCTCCCCCTTTTCCTCTTCCTCCTCCTCCCCATCCTCTTCCTCCTCTTCCCCTTCCTCCTCCCCTTTCTTCTCCTCTTCCCCCTCCCCCTCCCCCTCCTCTTCCTCCTCTTCCACCCCTTCCTCCTCCTCTTCCCCCTCCTCCACCTCTACCTCCTCCTCCTCTTCCTCCATCTTCTCCAATTCCCCTTCTCCTTCTCTATCCTCTTCTCCAATTCCCCTCCTCCTTCTCCATCCTCTTCTCTACCTCCTCTTCCTCCTCCTCCATCTTCTCCTCCAATTCCCCTTCTCCTCCTTCTCCATCCTCTTCTCCTTCTTCAGAATCTTCCCAATCCGTTGGCTTAATTGCACGCTCTACCTGAGATCACCTGTACCTTTCCCGGGAACATCGGCTTTGGTTCTTTAATTATCGGTAATTATATGTACTTTTTTGTAGGATTTAAACACCCTTTTCAGCGTCTTTCCTCGCCTTTACAGGTCTTGATTCCATTTCATGTGTGAGAACCGATGCTTCTTATTTCTCTTGGAGGGGAATCGGGGGATTGGATATTCATGTGATGGATTGATTGCGCGATTTCATTGGAAATGGATTTCTTATTCCATAAAGAGTGTACGTATAAATATGCATAAAACCATGTATACGATTACATATTGTGTAAATTACATACATACATACACACACACGCACACACACACACACACACACACACACACACACACACACACACACACACACACACACACACATATATATATATATATATATATACACAGATAAAGTACAACTTCTACCCTCTGCAACTGACCCCGGAGCAACTGGACGCGGAGAAGATCAAGCAGAAGAATCCCAACTTCCGTCCTGAGCCGTTATATGCTTGCAATGTGCGTTGCTTCCTGGTCGTGCTTGATGTATTGCTTGTGCTGTGTGTGTGTGTGTGTATATATATATATATATATATATATATATATATATATATATATATATATATATATATATATATATATATATATATATATATCTGTGTATGTGTGTATGTGTATATGTATGTAAGTACGCAAGTATGTAAGTACGCATATATGTACATATATATCCATATATAACCGAATATACACACCTGCATTTGTACCTTCACAAGTCTTTAATGCCTCCCCCCTCTCCCCCCCTCCCTCCTCCCTCCTCCCCTCCCTCCTCCCCCAGGCAATGGTCGAATCCGGCCGAGTGGAATTACTGATGCATCCCCTGACCCAGAAATTCCTGGAGATGAAGTGGCAGGCTTATGGCAAGTACATCCACCTGTCAAATCTCTTCGTGTATCTCGTGTTCCTGACGCTGGTGACCATTTTTGCCGTGGGCGTCCTAGGTCAGCAGAGCTTCGTCAGGTTGAATGTCACGGGCATCACGGCTGATAATGATTCTGATCTGACGACCACGGGGCAGTTTCAGTTGCATGTAAGTTGCAGGGAGATATGTTGGTTGGGTTTGCTATGTTGGGTGTTATTTTTGTTGTGTGGGTTGGGGTGTGGTTATGAGGTGTTATGTTTTTTTTTTTTTTTTTTTTTTTTTCTTTTCTTTTCTTTTAGGTTAGTGAAATTGGGTGTTTTTTATGAGTTTTTTATATGTCAAAACTCCTCAATGAAATGAGATTGACTTTTAATGATTAACATAATCTAATCTTCTAATAGAGGATGGTAAATTTGATATTCATAGTGATTATAACATTAATGATAATTATCACTGATATGATTTTTATTGCTATCATTATTATCATGTTATCATAATTTTAGTATTATTCTCATCATGTCATTATTATTTTCATCATTATTATTCTTAATATAATCATTATTATTACCATATTCATTATCATTACCATCATCATCATTATTACAAAACCTCACTACCCCCCCATCACCCATCCCCATCACCCTCCTCCATCCCCCACCACCACCCTAACCCTACCCCTACTCCATCACCCTACCCCCACCCCTACCACCCACCAACCCCATCTCCCCACCACTCATCACCCATCCCCATCACCCACCACAACCACCACCCCCACTACCCCATCACCCCACCACCTCCACCCCTACCCCCACTAACACCACCCCAACCCTCACCCCACCACCCCCTACCACCCCCACCCCATCATCCCATCACCATCCCCTACCCCCACCCCACCATCACCCACCACCCCCACCCCCAACCCCACCTCCATCCCCATCACCCCATCCCCACCACCTTTACCCCCATCCCCACCTCCACCACCACCCCCATCACCCCAACCCCCACCATCTCCATCACCCCCACCAACCCATCTCCCACCAACCCCAACCCCACCCCACCCTTACCCCACCACCACCACCCCCTCACCCCTACCGACCACCCCCATCCCCATCACCCCCACCACCCCTACTCCTCACCCACCACCCCAACCCCACCACCCACCACCACCCCCACCACCCATCATCCCCACCCCTACCACCCCCTACCCCCACCCCTACACCAACCCCACCCCCACCACCCTTACCCCCATCACCACCCCACCACCACCCCCACACCCATCCACCCCTACCCCCTACCCCCACCACGATCACCACCAACCCATCTACCCACCACCCACCCCTTTCGACCACCCATCCACCCACCACCCCCACTAACACCCCCACCAACCCCACCACCACCCACCACCCCTACTCCCACCCACCTGTCCACAGATCGAGGACACCCCCGGCTGGATGTTCTGCATGGCCATCGGAATCACGGTGTTCGCAACATTCAGCATGATCAAAGAAGCGTTCCAGATATACTACCATCGAATTAAGGTATGTTTTATGATATATTGGTTTATTTTATGATATATTGGTATATTTTAGCTTATTTCCTTTGGGTGGGTTTAGCTTGGGGAATGGGGAATGGGGGAATTGGGTAAATGATTGGGTTAGTTTGGAAATGGAAAAATGTTGGTTCTGGAATTTTGGGAGTGAAAGTTTTTTATCATTTTTATTAGGTCGAAAATTGTCATTATTGGTGTGATTATTATTATTGTTATTATCATCATTATCGTTGTTGTTATCATCATTATTTTTATTAGTAGTATTATCATTATAATTATTATTATCATTGTTACTATTACTAGTATCATTATCATTATCATCATTAATATTATTATTATTATTATTATTATTATCATTATTATTATTATCATTATTATTATTGTTAATATCATTATTGTTATAATTATTAACATTATTATTATCATTATTATTATAATTATCATTAATATTATCATGATCATTATTATCATCATCATCATTACCATTACCATCAACCCCGAAATCACTAAAAAACAACATAAACCAAAGCTAATAGGTCAACCCCCCTACCCATCCATACAGTACCTCGCGGAACCCATCAACTTTGTGGAATGGACAATGTTCCTGACCTCTATCTGCATGGTGATGCCCGTATTCCTTGGCACTACTTGGCATAACCAGCAGTACAACTCCGCCGCCCTTGCTGTCTTCTGTGCCTGGTTCATACTGCTGATCTACTTTCAAAGGTATTTAGGGATGGTTGTTGGGTTGTGGTTGGTGGTTGTGGTTGTTGTAAGTGGTTGGAGTTGGTGGTGGTGGTTGTATGGTCGTTGTTTGTGGTGGTAGTGGTTGTATGGTCTTTGTTTGTGGGGTTGTTGCTTTATTTGTTTTGTTTGTTTTTAAGGTTATATTTGGTTTTGTTTTGTTTTTATTGTTTTTTTTCTTGTTGGTGTTATGGTTATTGCTATCACTATTATTTTTATTATCATTAGCATTTTTAGCATTATCTCTATTACTACTACTCCCTCCACCACTATTGTTGTCATTATTATTATTATTATTATTGTTATTGTTATCATCCTTATCATTATTGTTACTGATTTTATTGTCATCACTATCATTATTATTATCATTATTATTACCATTATTATTGTTGATATTATCAACATTGTTGTCATTATCATCATCATTATTACTATCCTTGTTGTTATCATTGTCATTATTATCAATATTATTGTTATAGTTATTGTTATCATATTTGTATTTCTTATTATAATTAGCATAATCCCTATCATTATTGCTTTTGGTTCTTCTCGTTCTTATCATTTGTAGTTTTGATGTTGTTAATGGTATTAATAATCACTCTTGGATGATAGATAAGTTATATCTTTATTCAAGTTAGCTCATGGAAAAATTACGTGGAATTTACTACAATATATAGTATTTATATAGTATTGGATATAGAGTTCATGGAATTTCTTTGATGTATTTCTATAGAATTGTTAATGTGTTTTAATTCATTACAAGCTCTCTAACTATCCTGCAAAAGAAAACAAAAATAAGATAATAATAATAATAATAATAAGCAGCTCCTGGAAACTACAATTAAATGTCTTTTTTTATCGATTTTTTATCAAAGTATAAAATAAAGAAGCAACTCGTCTCACTTTCTGTTTCACAATATATATACGTTTTTATTTATTTATTTATTTTTTTTTTTTATTTATCCATATATTGATTTGTTGCAGATTTGACCGCATTGGGATATACATCGTGATGTTCCTGGAAATTCTTAACACGCTGTTAAATGTTCTTCTCGTGTTCTCCGTTCTCATCGTTGCCTTTGGTCTGGCTTTTTATATCCTCATGTCACATGTAAGTTCATTATTTTTTTTTTATTTATTTATTTTTTTTTTTTTGTAAGATTTAGAATTTAAGGATTTTTTATTTTTAGGATTTAATTGAGGATTTGTTTTAGGGTCTTTTTTTTAAGGATTTCGAATTTAAGGATTTTTATTTTCAGGATTTGATTGAGGATTTTTTTTTTTTTTTTTTTTTTTTTTTTTTTTTTTTTTTTTTTTTTTTTTAGGACTTTTTTGTGATTTAATTGTAGGTTTTTATTTAAGGGATTTAGAAAAGGAGGATTTTAAGTTAAAGGATTTTGATTTTTAGGATTTTGTTAAGTATCTTGATTACAAGGATTTTGTTATATATCTTAGTTTTAAGGACTTTGATTTTAAGGATTATTTAAGGATTTTATTAAGGACATTCATTTTGAGGGCTTTATTAAGGACACTAATCTAAAGGAAATTAAGGATTCTATTAAGGACACTAATTTTAAGGACTTTATTTAGGACACTAATTTTTAGGATTTTATTTAGGACACTCATTTTAAGGACTTTATTTAGGACACTCATTTTAAGGATTCTATTAAGGACACTAATTTTAAGGAAACTCAATTTGACGATTTTATTGAGGACACTAAATTTAAGGACTTTATTAATGACACTAATTTTAAGGACTTCATTTAGGACACTGACTTTGAGGATTCTATTAAGGGCACTAAGTTTAAGGACTTTATCAAGGACACTAATTTTTAGGATTTTTTAACGACACTAATTTTAAGGATTTTCTAAGGACACTAATTTTAAGGATTTCATTAAGGACACTCATTTTAAGGATCTTACAAAGGACTCATCCTTCACAATTGGCATTCAATATATGATTAATTAATTCATGATAACCGATAATTAAATCAACTTTTCGTATATCAACTTTTTTGTCTTTGTGCAATATGGGATTATTTCATTATGTTGATATTGACTTTATAGAGATTTATAATAGTATTTTTTTTCATATTCAACTGTATTTTCTATATGACTTTTTCCTTTATCTTCCTTAAATGTCAGTGAAATAAATAAATACATATAAATAGTTTCGAAAATGGTTTCTAAATCTGTTATGATATACGTTCTCAAAATCTTATCTAGTTTTATTCAGATAAAGTTGTGAAAGAGGGAGAAAGAAAAAAGTAAGAATAAGAATTACTTCAACGATACAAGATACGTATTATTCACATCAAACTTGCACATCATGCAACGTGCAATCCATCCCTAGATACGTATCATCCACATCAAACTTGCAAACCAGCCAACGTGCAATCCATCCCTAGATACGTATCATCCACACCAAACTTGCACATCACGCAACGTACAATCCATCCCAAGATACGTATCATCCACATCAAACTTGCAAACCAGCCAACGTGCAATCCATCCCTAGATACGTATCATCCACACCAAACTTGCACATCACGCAACGTACAATCCATCCCAAGATACGTATCATCCACATCAAACATGCAAACCAGCCAACAAGCAATCCTTCCCCTTTTCCTATCCACTACTTTTATTCCTTTCCCTTCTTCACAGGGAGGTCAATTATCGTTCTCGAATGTTCCGATGTCGATGCTCCACACCTTCTCCATGATGTTGGGCGAAGTCGACTTTCTGACCATCTTTGTGTATCCGTTTTACCAAGAGAGCACCCGAGGAGACATCTTGCTCTTCCCGCGCACTACTTTCGGTCGGTTTTCGTCGGTTGTATCTCTGTTTCGGTCTTTCTCTGTTTTTTTTTTTTTTTTTTTTTTTTTTTGTCTGCGTTTCTAGCTTTCTTTCTGTTTTTCTGTCTGTGTATCTAGCTTTTTTCTTTTTTTTCTGTCTGTGTTTCTAGCTTTCTTTCTGTTTTTCTGTCTGTGTTTCTAGCTTTCTTTCAGTTTTTCTGTCTGTGTTTCTAGCTTTCTTTCAGTTTTTCTGTCTGTGTTTCTAGCTTTCTTTCTGTTTTTTTTTTTCTGTCTGTGTTTCTAGCTTTCTTTCTGTCTGTGTTTCTAGCTTTCTTTCTGTTTTTCTGTCTGTGTGTGTTCTAGCTTTCTGTTTTTTTCTGTCTGTGTTTCTAGCTTTCTTTCTGTTTTTTTCTGTCTGTGTTTCTAGCTTTCTTTCTGTTTTTCTGTCTGTGTTTCTAGCTTTCTTTCTACTTTTCTGTCTATGTTTTTAGCTTTTTAGTTTTTTTAGCTTCTATCTTTTTTTTATCTTTCCATTCGCTTTCTATCTATAATTTTTTTCTCTGTGCCTATTTTTTTCTATCTTTCTATTCGCTTTTAATGTATTTCCCATTCTTTTCATTCCCCTTCTATCTATTTTTCTATCTTTATACCTATTATCTATCTTTCTCCCTATTTTCAACCTCATTATTCGCTTTCTATTTCTTGTTCTATTTCTATTCACTTTGTTTGTGTTTCTATCCTTCTGTTCGATTTGTATACATGTTTTTATCTTTGTATTCGTTTTCATCCCCGGCGTGAGTGTATATATGTATATACATATATATATATATATATATATATATATATATATATATATATATATATATATATGTATATATATATATATATATATATACATATATATATATGTATATATATATATATATATATATATATATATATATATATATATACATATATGTGTGTGTGTGTGTGTGTGTGCGTGTGTGTGAGTCTGTGTGTGTGTGTATGTCTGGTGTATTTGTGTAAGTCTATGTTTTCACATACCAATAGTTATGCACGTATACATACACGCCCATCCTCAGTTCCTCCCTTTCCCCCTCCCCCCCCCCCCACCTCCCCCTACCTCCCCATACCTCTCCCCATACCTAACCCTCCACCTCCCGCCTACCTCCCACTTACCTCCCCCCACCTTCCACCCACCTCCCACTTACCTCCCACTTACCTCCTCCTCCTCCTCCTCCCCTTCCACTCACCCACATCTTCCATCCTAATTAGCCACGCCCTCCTCCTCCTCTTCTTCCTCCTCTTCCCCTCCCCCCTACCCCCTACATCTTCTATCCTGCTTAACCACGCCCTCCTCCTCTTCCTCACCCTACCTACCCCCCTCCCCCTCCCCCTCCACACCCGCCCCAAAACCCCACACCCCTACCTCCCTCCCCCTCCCCCTCCACACCCCCCTCTCCCCCTACATCTTTCATCCTACTTAACCAGGCCCTCCTCCTCCTCCTCCTCCTCCTCCTCCTCCTCTTCATCTTCCTCCTCCTCTTCCTCAGCCCTCCTGGTGATATTCATGATCCTGATGCCAATCTTGCTCATGAACTTGCTCATCGGTTTGGCTGTCGGGGACATCGAGAGCGTCAGGAAGAATGCACAGCTCAAGAGGATCGCCATGCAGGTACGTGCAGTCAGACAGACAAACACAAACAGACAGAGATCAGACAGACAGACATAGAACATAAACACCAAAAAACCCAACAAACAACGGAAGACAAAACAAAAACAAAAACAAAAAGTAGAACAAAAATAACCAAAAAATAATAAAATAATAAGTAATAAAAATGATAATACACAATAAAGATAAATAATAAATGATAATAGAAAAATATAAAATAATAGGATAATAAAAATAAAAATGATAATAAAAACAATCACATTCCCTTTTTGTCCCTCTAGGTCGAAATGCACACAGAACTGGAGAACAAACTCCCCGAGATGTTCATCCGTCGAGTGAACAAAAGCGAACTCACCATCTACCCGAACTGCAGGAGGGGTCAGCACGTCCTTAACAGGGTCCTCAGCGCGTTCAACTTTGCGTGTCCTTTCAGCGACAAGAAGGGGACAGGTGAGAAGTTTTTTTTTTTTTTTTTTTTTTTTTTTTTTTTTTTTTTTTTTTTTTTTTTTTTTTTTTTAAGGGGGGGGGGAGGGTAAGCTCTGAAGCATG
>BOPN01000064.1:5000-7500 GCA_017312705.2 Penaeus japonicus
TAAAATGACAATATAATGATAACACAAAAGATGATAAAATGATAGTATAATGATAACAATAATGACAATGATGATAATAGTGATAATGAGAATAAAATGCTGCTGATGGTGACAGTAATAATAGTTAGATGATCATGATACATATAATAATGGTATTAATGATAATCTTGAAAACAATGATAATCACGAAGATTATTATCATAATGATCATATTAACAAGGATAAAAATAATGTGATTCTAATCCTGAGAAAATATCAATGATTATAATAAAATAATGATAATAGCAATGATAATGATAATGATGATACAAATTATGATAATGATAATACAAATTATGAGGATAGAGATGATAATAATGATAATAATAATAATGATAATGATATTGATGAGGATAATGATGATGATAATTATAACAATAATGATAATGATGATAATGATAGGTGAACTAATAAGAGTAATGACACCGGTAACAAGGTTAATCAGAGACACAGTAATTGTAATAGCAATAGTAATAGTAACATTAAAAGCAATAGTAATAGTAAAAGTAATGAGAATAATATTAGTAATAGCAATAAGACTAATAATACTATTAAAACTTTACAAAGAAATGATAGGAAAAATAATTATAGTATTGCCAATAACAATTGTAACATTCCAAGTATGCTGTAAGAATTTGAAATCCAATGTATCCCTAGCCTACAGGGCGAAGTAGTGGCACCCCCTCCCTCCCCTGGCACCTGCCCCCTATCTCCAGGCCCATACCCCTTGCCACTTGCCCCCTACCTCTTGGTCCGTGCCCCCTGCCACTTGCCCCCTACCTCTTGGTCCGTGCGCCCTGCCACTTGCCCCCCTCCTCGAGGCCCATACTCCGTGCCACTTGCCCACTTCCTCTTGGTCCGTGCCCCCTGCCACTTGCCCCCCTCCTCGAGGCCCTTGCCCCCTACCACGGCACCTGCCAGCGCGAGGAACAGTGACATGTAGAACCGGAAGGAGGCCAAGTGTGTGACGCAGAAATACGGGGGCAGGGAATGGCTCCAAAACAAACATGTCTTGGTCGGTATTTCTCTAAGACTTTCAACAACGCTTTGTGCAATTAGTTTTTCTCTTATATATATATACTGTACTTTTGTAAAAGACATGGAGTGAGTCATTTGCTTTCAGAATAACAAAAGGTTCTTCGTGCAGAAATTTTGCATGATTAATGCCTTACGTGGATGAGTAAGTAATTATAAAGTTGTGTTCTAGGCGAATGAAGAAAGAACAATAAGTATACAAAGATAAAAAAGTAAATGAAAAAAAGAACTTGAAAAATTGTCATATGACCACCATCGAAGTGATGCAACAGTAATATTAGTAATAATGATAGTACTGTTAGTAATAACCATGATAATAATGACAAAGATAACAAAAAAATATAAGAATGGGAATAACAACATTTACCATAAGGATAACAATGATAACAACAATGATGCTGAAGATGATAATGATGATCATGTTAATGATAATGATAGGAATAATGATAACAATAATGATAATATCGATAACAATGACAATGCCAATGATAAAACGATAATTGTTATAACATTAACAATGATGATGATAATGATAATTGTGGTAATAATGGCAAAGATGAAAATGATAATAATAGTGAAAAAGATAATGATGAGAATAATGTTGATTAGAAAAAAAAATATTTATAATGATAATGATGATGATGCTAATAATCATAATGGTAATAACAACAATAATCATAACAATGATAACAATGATAATGATAATACTAATAACGCTAATAACAATAATGCTAATAGTATCGTTAATAACAACAATGATAATAGAAATGATACCAGACAAAATGATCAGAATAGTTATGCAAAAAAAGAAAAGATAGAAACAAGAGCCAAGCGTAAAATAAAAGCGATCAAAGCACACTTTCAGAGTCAGGAACAACTTCTCCCTTTACAAATAGGGGATTGAAAGACTTTCCGTTCTTGTCACTCTATGATGAGACTTCTTCAATAAAGTTTGTGTGACTCGGAAGTGCAAAGCTTTTGTTCCAAGGTATCTCTCCTCGTTTCATTAACCCGTTGACGCCGGAATGGGTGTATTTATGTACTGTATGTATGTATTGTTCATTGCGTTTTAATCATTAGTTATCGTTATTATTATTGACATTATCATTATTGTCTTTTGCTTGTAGGCGGTTCAACGAGTGCTTACTTATCAAGGAATAAATTTGTATGCTTAGGCGACCTGATTTTTTTTCCTAGTAACATCATTATTTTAGTTAACGTTATAGTAATAATGATGGCGATGGTAATGATAATAATGATTATAATGATAATCAAGATGATAACACTAAGGATGAAAAGAATGATAATGATAACAATGATAATGAGAGGCAGAGAGAGAGAGAGAGAGAGAGAGAGAGAGAGAGAGAGAGAGAGAGAGAGAGAGAGAGAGAGAGAGAGAGAGAGAGAGAGAGAGAGAGAGAGAGAG
>BOPN01000064.1:17500-20000 GCA_017312705.2 Penaeus japonicus
AAGGATGAAAAAAGATTATCCCTCGCTTTTTCTTCCCCTTTCATTTATTTTCGCTTTTGGTTTATTCTTTTTCCCGCCCAGTGGTCTGTCTCTGTCTCTTTTAGCTCGCAGTATTTGCTCGGTTCTTTCTCGGCCTGTTCCTCTCTTCTTTTCTCTGTCTGCTTAAGCCCCTCTCTTTTTCCCTCCTGTTGTGAGCTCTTATCTTTTTGTTTCTTCCCTTTACCTCCACATATGTCTATTGTCTTTTTCCTCCATCTGTATTCAATTTAGTTTCTATTTCTTTCTCTCTTGCTCTTCCTCGCAAATACACTTTCTGTCTATTTGTTTCTCTCTCTCTCTCTCCCTCTCTCTCCCCCTTTTCTCTTTCTCTCTTTAAATCTGTTTATCTGTCTCCCCCTCTTCTTCCCTTCCCTCCCTCTCTCAGTACATATGAGTACATGTATGTACCTATCTGTTTATTTGGGCGCTAGGAAGATTGGACGGGGAGACACGGAGACCCAGAGAGGCAGACGCCGGGAGTGAATTCCATTGATCTCTGGAAACTAGGACATACCTCCATCGCCCATCCTTAACGGCGATGGCTACGAGGAGGGTAAACATTAACCACGGTACTCTTGGTGACACTTCCCTCTCGTCATGGCTGCCAGAAAGGGAGGTGGTAAGCGTGGCGTTAAGAATAATGAAATGTACAATGCGTCATTAAGAAACGGGGCGGGGAATGGGTCTCAAGGGTATCCTATGGAACAAATTGCATTTAGACGAAGGGTTACTAGAAGTTGTAGCTACTGCACTCTTTCCTGTTCTATCACGCGTGGAGGAAGGCAAACGAAATAAAAAGAAAAAAAGAATGAAAGAAAAGAAAAGCTAAAAGCATCAGCCAACGCCCTGACGCTCTGTGCAGAAGAGAGAAATTCAATCCAAGAGGAAAACGATGCATCTGGAAACACGGGAAGAACAACATTCTAGCAGATAACCTCTATTACGAGCCACTCAGACCCACCAACTCAGACCTGGCTCAACGCATCAGCTGAGCCGACTGGAGAGGAAGAGGAAGAGGATGGGATGGGAGGAGGAGGATGGAGGAAGAAGTAGGGAGAAGGGGAAACGAGAAGTGGAGGAGGAGAGAGGGATGAAGAGGGGAGAGGAGAGGAAGGGAGAAGGAAGAGGGAAGGGTAATTGGGATCACACTATTACACTTATTTTCCATAAATGCAAATGGAAATGAAGGCCGCTCTCCTGCTCCTCCTCCGTTCTATCTCTCTCCCTCTCTCCGTCTGTGTATATGTGTGTGTGTATGTGAAATACACATAGCATAGATATGGAGCAATGCATACATGCAATATTATACGCATAATCAAATTTCAAATAAACATATCGCTATATATATATCTCCTACACACACACACATACACACACACACAGATATATATATATGTATATATATGTATATATATATATATATATATATATATATATATATATATATATATATATATATATATATATATATATATATATACATACACACACACAAATCTATTATACCCGGCTCTTTCTCTATCTCTTATTTGCCTTCTCCTCTCTCTCTTCTCGTCCCCCTCTCCCCCTCAGTCCCTTTCCCAATGTCTGACCCCCCAACCCCCTCCTGAAGCCAGGGGTAGGGCTGCTTGCCTCGTGAACTCCATCCCAGACGCTCCGTTGCGGCCTAAGCCTCTCTCCCGAGCCCTGTTTCATCTTCCGGATGCGACTCGCACGTGGTTGCCTTTGTTTCATGCTTAGGATATTGTTTAGTCTGTTTTAGGAATCGATTTTGTTTCTTCCATGTAAGTATGTGCGCGTATAATTACATTTTTATAAGCTGTATTGTGTGTATTAATCTTTGCCTCCTTATATATTTTTTTCCTTTTTATGTTTTAATGATCTTTTTTCCTTCTCTCAGCTCTATTGTACTTGACTGTAAAGTAAATGAGCGGCTTCGAATACTGAGTAATCATTTGAAGGAGGTAATGAGAAAAGGTTGAAAGTAATAAGGATAAGGATGAGCTAGATTTGCGAAGCAGATGCTTATATGCGTTTGCTGACTCGTGAAAGAGTGTGTCTACGAGTGTTGACTCATTCTGAGTTTTGTCCATACGTGATGCCCAGCCAAGGAATTAACCGTCAGGCGACAGTGGAAAGCCCCGAGCCCTGCCGAGGATCGACCTGCCGACCACGGGGATGTGAGGCCGGCACGCTAACCACGGAGCGGCTTTAAAAGTAATGATCATGATGATGGTGATATTACTGCTGCTGCTGATGACAATAGTAGTGATAATAATAATAGTAATAGTAATAGTAATAATATTAATGTTAATGATAATCATGAATATAATGATATTATGGATGGTGGTAGTAATGCTGATAAAAATGAAGATTGAAGATTGCGATAATTTTGATAATGATTATGGTAATGATGATGATAATGATAACAATAAACATGATAACAAAATGTAATATCAGT
>BOPN01000064.1:27500-30000 GCA_017312705.2 Penaeus japonicus
AAGGGTAGGATGACTAGGGGATGAGCAGAGGGGGAAGGGGGAAAGGAGGGAAGGACGGACGGAGAGAAGTAAGCATAGAGAGGAAGTCAGGGGGAGAAAGAGGAGCTAGGATATGTGTTGAAGGAAAAGGACAGAGAGGAAGAAGTCGAAATAAGAGGGAGAGAAAACAGAAGGGATGGGATTTACGTAGAAAAGGAGATAAGAAGGAGATAAAGGGGAATCAAGAAGATATAAGAAGATAATAAACCAGCAATTAAAGTAGATCAAAGTAAGGACATCAAATAAACCAATTATCAGAAGATTACGGGACACAAAGGGCAAGGATATATAAGAACAGCTTGGAAAAGGGGAAAAAAGGAAACTGAACTGGGAAGCGTAACGAAAAGGGGAGGAAACAAAAGAAAGGAAAGAGAGAAGAACGAGTGTTAAGAAGGAGAACAAAGATAGTGAGACAATACAAGCTGGTGCAGATAGGTATAGAATGAGAAGAAGAAAATAAAAAAAAATTATGAAACAGGAGAAACAGTAAAAGAAAAAAGAGAAGAAAAAAAGGAAAAAACATGAAGTGGAAGAAAATGTACAAAATATGAGAGAAAAAAGTAGAAGGCACGAGAAAAACAACAAAACTCAACAAGATTTGAAGACGAACACCGAATTCCACGCAAGACCAAGACAAACAGAGAAGAATCCAGGAAAAGGAAGAGGAATGAGAGAGAAGAGAGCGGAATAAGTGAGGGCGGAGGGGGAGGGCTAGGGCGGGGGAGGAGGGGGAGAGGATAGGCATCTTCGAGGGCGCAACAGGTGTCACATTCCCCGGGTAACGATGTCCTAGTGGAGGGGATGCGTGCCAGCGATGACGTCACCTCTGGCAAGGGCGTGACAAGGGGGCGATGCCGGCGGAGGAGTCACTGTTTTCACACCGCGTGGTTAGAGGGGGATGATGAGTCGGAAATTATGCCGGGAGTATGAGGCGAGAGGGGAGGGGGGATGGAGGGGGGGGGAGTAAGGTCTGTTATGAAGATAGGAGAGACAGAGAGAGGTGGGGGGAAGGGAGAGATTGAAAGGGGGAGGAGAGAGAGAGAGAGAGAGAGAGAGAGAGAGAGAGAGAGAGAGAGAGAGAGAGAGAGAGAGAGAGAGAGAGAGAGAGAGAGAGAGAGAGAGAGAGAGAGAGAGAGAGAGAGAGAGAGAGAGAGAGAGAGAGAGAGAGAGAGAGAGAGAGAGAGAGAGAGAGAGAGAGAGAGAGAGAGACAGAGAGAGGAATAGAGAGAGACAGAGAGAGGAATAGAGAGAGCAATAAATGAAGAGAGAGAAATTAAGAGCGAGAGAGAAAAGAGAGAGAAAGAAATTAAGAGCAAGAGAGAAAAAAAGAGAAAGAGAAAATGAGAGAGCGAAGCAAGCAGATAGCAAACATATAAAACAAAATAGAAAAATAAAATAATCCACGACAAAAAAAACAAAAAAAACGACGCAACATACTCCTCATGCCATTCATATCATCAGACATGCTCCACCCCATTCATCATCCATCCCCCCCTCCCTCCCCGCCCCAGCTTTCCCTCTGCTTTCCCCCGTCGTCATAAGAAGCGAGAGAGTCATCGAACTCATCCTCATCGCCAGCATCGAATTCTACATCATTAGGCACATCTGCTTTGATGGCGGGACGGAGATGATCCGCTCCAACACTAGGGAAGGAAGGCGAGGAGGGGTGGAAGGGCTGGCTCCGTTATCAGGAGGGAGGCGAAAGGGAGAAGTGAGGGAATGAGGAGTGAGGGAGAGAGAGAAAGGTGGAAGGGCTGGCACCGTTATCAGGAGGGAGGCGAGAGGGAGAAGTGAGGGAATGAGGAGTGAGGGAGAGAGAGAAAGGTGGAAGGGCTGGCTCCGTTATCAGGAGGGAGGCGAGGGAAGGGCTATGGCAAGAGGCGAGGCAAGGGAAGGGATGGACAGATAGAGGGGGAGAGCTTAGGGACGGAGGAGTGTAGGAGAGAGAAGAAAGAAAGGCGAAAGAGTGAGGGAGAGAGAAAGAGGGAAGGAGAAGTGAGGGAGGGAGGAAAGAAAGGCGAAAGAGTTAGGGAGAGAGAAAGAAGGAGGGGGGAGTGAGGGAGAGAGAAAGAGGGAAGGAAAGAAAATATGGGGTTCTATATCGATTAGCAAAAAATAATATACAAATAACCAAACACATAACCAATAAACACATATACAGACAGACAGCTGAATAAATGACCGAGAGAAGCGAAGCCATCACTACTGACATAATTGCCACGTCAGCGCGATCCAGCTGCCAAACCGACTCATTAGTCAGTAAGGCTCCAATACGCAAAACAGAAGAAGCACTTCTTATGACTTATCATTTCTCTTTATTTCTCGCCCTGCGATGTTACTTTTTTCTTATTTTGCTATTCACTTCTTTTTTATTTCAACGAATTGACTTATCTTATCTTTTTTATTTCTTCTTTATTTTTGTTTTACTTAACTTTTTTTCTCTCTCTCTCTGTCTTTTGTC
>BOPN01000064.1:77500-82500 GCA_017312705.2 Penaeus japonicus
AAGAAGATAATGACAATGATAAAAGTACCAAGAATAGATGATGACGATGACTATGATGATAATGGTGATGAAGTTGTAGAGTAAAACATCAATTTAATTATAAATCTAGATGTAGACTCAATAGCAGGAGAAACGTCGAATGTTCGAGTAGAACGGTCAGACATCGGAGGATCACACGCGAGCAGTCGTAGTTAACGAACAGTTGTCAGAAACAGAGTTGGAAGATTTCGAGAGGGATATTGGAAGAGAAAAAGGTTGATGTGAGAGAGAATGGAAATGGCATACAGGAAAAAAAGAAAGAAAGAAAGAAAAAAATAAATAAAACACACACACACACACATGATCAACCAAGAAGAATAAGAGATACATGACGGGGAAGAAGAAACGTTATGGAATATTGGAATTAATCCTTGAGATGAAATCGTACTACTTCAGGTAGAGATCGAGCTGCTCGATCTTACATAAGCAAAGAACTACCACGGGGAGTAACAAACCTGAACAAAGAATAAGAGCATACAAATAAAAATAAAGAAGTTGGGACACGTGATCAAAAGCGTGAGAGACAAAGAGACTAAAAGTTGTTTTGATATGGTATAAAGCAGAGCAAATGGAGTTGGAACGAGGACTACAAAGACCAGAGAACGACCCTTCGTGGAACAGGCGTATCAACAACTCTATAAAGGAGTTGAGAACCACCATCGGTCGACAAGAAACCAGGGAAAGTTTGGAAGGAAAAACAAGAAGGAGAGAAATGCGTCGACAAGAAAGAAACAAAAAAGTGAGTATGGGATTAAAAAGAAAAGAAAAAGAAGAAAGGGTAATTTATGAGATATGAGAAAAAAAAAAAGAACAGCAGCGTCAAAAGAGACTATTTGATGTAGACTAGGGTATTGTATGACGAAATAGAAGGAAATACATCAGATTACCTTCAACACAAGAAGCAAGAAAAGCATCAGTAAGAGAAAACCCATTCAAAGGTAATGCGAAGGCCGAATGGGCTGCGGAGATTAAAGATGAGATGAAGGGACTGACCGATAGGCAGGAGAGTTTCAGACGATACGAGGAGACTGAAGATACAGTTGAAGGGGATCCCCAACTGGAAGGCCTTTGCTGACGTCCTAGAGTTCTGAATCAAGAACTTGTAAGTCCTTCGTCACAGAGACTGATCAACTAAATGAAGCGTTTAATTCGAGATATGTTCCACCGCGGTTGACAACAGGTAAACTAGTGTGACGTTTGATGGACGGCGACAAAGACGTAAATTGCAGTAAACTGCTATATAGACTTCTATTGGTTATTTTTTTTTAGTGGGCACGAATGAGAACGTGACTCCAAATATGATTCTTTAGTATTCACGAAAGCGATTGGAATTGCGTATGAGGTGATCTCGGTATAGAACGAAAATTCTGATCCTCTCTCTATTCTCTCTCTCTATACACACACACACACACACACACTAACAGACACACACACACACACACTAAAACACACACACCAACACACAAACACACACAAACACACACACACACCTATATATTTATTGATCTCAGTAATTTAGTTTTTGGATAAGTGTTACGAAGGATGTGAAACAGTGAAAGAACCAGTGAAACGTTTGACAACGACATTGGGATTCTGAATGCGTGGGCTACACCACTGGACCATGTATACTACATCCTACAATAAAAATGATATAAAAATGAAAAAGAGGTGTTGAGGACTGTGTAACAAGCGCGGAGTATAGTTTGTATTGGTATGTGACGAATAACGTTGAAGAAATAATGAAAGTGGCTCAAGACAAAAGGGTATTGAATCCTGGTGATACTGAGGAACCAGCAGTGTGGAAAATGAGAACAAAGAACATTGTTAGAGAGAATGGTCAGAAAAACAACAACTCTTCAAAGACGAAAAATGGTGGATATGGTAGATAACTGGAATTAGTTTGAAGAAAGAAATAGAGAGTTTCGTATATTTTACAAAGAAATAAGTATTAGGAATTAACCATACTAATATCGTAATTTGCAAGGAGGAGGTTTCAAGGAGACGTCAGCTGTGCGGAGAACCGGATGAAACGATGAGCCCGCACCTCCTCTGCAGGCGAGCGCCCACCACGATTATAATCCAAAAGCTGGAGACATGACAAGGTAACCTAGTTGGAATGTGGGTCAGAAAGCAGTGGCAGAACATAGGAACAGATGCTGCAGCCATTAACTGAAGAGGGCGATGACTGACCGATGATTCTCATGGAGGATTGTTCGGTGACTTCTTGGCACACACACACACACACACACACACACACACACACACACACACACACACACACACACACACACACACACACACACACACACACCAGCAACTCGAACATACAGACCCCAAATATTGCTATTGAATATGAAGGTAGTTTATTCTTATTCATGCCCCTTTCATTATCGAAATCAAAAGGCTATTGAATTTGAGAGAAGTTAAGTTTTCCATGAAGTTATTGGAGCTCTTGATACCATAAGGGATTATTTGTAGTAGAATATAGAATATAGAACACAGAACTCCTATAAAAGCGATTATAAGAAAATGGTGGATACTAACGCCAAAGCGCTTGGCCTGTTGTCAAGAGACGACCAGTAGCCAAGATCAAGGCCATGTGAATCTTGTTTAATGAAAGTAATATCAACAACAGCAGCGACACCATCACCATCACGACAACAACGATAATAAAAAATGGTATCCGTAATCATAAGGGTAATCCAAAGACAACAGAGAACGCGTAAGAATAACAGACAGCAACTAGCCTACAGCGAGCCTTTCCACCTGTGTTAACGCTCTACTGGTCAAACCGTGGGTAGGCTCACACCTGTCCCTGTGTAGAAAGCATCGGGGCGTGCGGCCGTTACCTGATGTGGTACTTGACTTGGCTTTTAGAACAGAAGTTGAGGGAAAGAGATATTCAGATGAGTAAAGAGACGGAGAATGAGGACACATAATCACACAGATACAGCAAGGCAGACGGATACATTGATCGAAACAAAATAGGAGAGGACATACCGCAGTCACGGATAAAGAAAGAGAGAACCAGTAGAGAGAAAGAGATTGGGGTAAACGAGGGAGCCAAAGAGGGGAAGAGAAGGAAGAGAAGGACACCTGAGGACACGTAAACAAGAAACGAGGGCTTGGGGTCGAGCGGGTCGATAGATAAGATGACCGAGATGGCTGACGGTGCGAGGGCGTCTAAAAATAGATCCCAAGCTTTAAGGTACTTCCGGAGACGATCTTAAGGGGAAATGGGCATCATTGTTCAGAATCTTCCTTTCACCTTAGCTCGTTTCTTTAAGATTTTTCCTAGACAGATTAAGCACAAGGATCCGATTCTGCTAGCTATGTCGTGATGCTATTTGTGACAAGCTTGGATGCTTTTCCCGAGGATTCCTTCTTAAGTCTTTTTTAAGAGTTTGATAAAGATTACATCCCATTTAGGGTGTCGAAAAGCCCCGTCTACTTTGTTTATCGTGATGGTGATAGCGACGGTCATAGTGATGGACGCGTTGAAAAGAGGGGGGGGGGGGGGAGATAAGTGAATCATGGAGTAAGGATGGCCTGACAGATAGGCAGTGTGTGTGGGAGAGAAAGAGAGAGTGTGTGAGAGAGAGAGAGAGAGAGAGAGAGAGAGAGAGAGAGAGAGAGAGAGAGAGAGAGAGAGAGAGCGATTAAAGAGAATTCATAAGATTGTAAGAAAAAGTAACACCATCACTATGAAACGGTTGAAATTATTTCACGGTTTGTAGGCGGGCGTGCACTTAGTAATAATTAAGGGTTCCCTCTTGTGAGGAATCTTCAAGGTGGAAGCGATGGAGGAGGAAGGAGGAAGTACCGAGATACGACAAAAGTGTGAGGACAAAAGTGAGAGAACTGCCGAGAATAAGGTGCAAAGATGTGAGACTTTGGTGTCATTTTTTTCTCCCTTTCTTTCCTTCTGTGAGACCAAGAGAGGAGTCGCAGGACGAAGAGGAAAATACCTTATATATATATATATATATATATATATATATATATATATATATATATATATACATATATATATACATATATATATATAAATATATATATATACATAAATATATATATATATATATATATATATATATATATATATATACATATATATATATATATATATATATATATATATATACCTATACAGAAGGCAAACCAAAAGGAATCAACCAAACCTGAAAACATGTGCGAACAGAGCCTCTCTTGGCACACTCTGAATGAATTTTGAGTTTCAAAAAAAATGTTGGTTATAAAAATATACAAGGGGTATATAGTGCCAAGTACATGGAATGTAAGTTGCCACTCACAATAGGACTACATACTGTCAAGAGGTATGTAGGACATAAGATAATGATAATGTTTATTATACCTCATAAGCACTCTATCAAGAATATAATATAAACAAAAAGAGAAGGAAATTATCAATAGTAGAAAGGAAGTGACGATCACAGACAAACTTGTTAAATATAAAAACAAGTTACCTCGACGACCGGGCCAAGAGTGTCGACTAGGTTTCACGGCCCAAATGAGCGGGACATACAGCTCAGTGGGACACCTGCCGAGGCCTCTGGCGCCCGTCGTTTTTTGTTTTGTTTTCATTCCCTAATTGTTTACACGAAACGTTCGTCTTTGTTGTGTTCATTACAAAGGTCTTCCTTTCCTGATATGTTTTCTTGTTTTGCCATGACTGTATACATGGTATATGTTAAGGTGCACACACACACATACACACACATACGTGTGTGTATGTGTGTGTGTGTGTTTATCGTGGATGTGTGTGAGTATTTGGAACTGAAAATCTCTCGCAGGGAGCGATTACCCCCCCCCCTCCCTCCCTCCCAGGCAGATACCTTCCTGAGGGAGCGTCAGTTGTCAAGCCTTAAGGACACCGACGAGCACAAGGGGAAGCGCCGTTCAGTTTGCAGGACGAACTGAGTTATTTCGGGAAACTCTCA
>BOPN01000064.1:97500-100000 GCA_017312705.2 Penaeus japonicus
AGATTTCAAACACAAAAGGATGAAATGCTGCGCAATCCAATATTTTCGTCACCATGCACTATTCACCCATTTGCAGTCCTCCATCACCATCAGCCAACCATTTCATGTAAACTCCTCGGAAATCACCAGTGCCCCCCCCCCCCCACACACACACACCTTTAATCACCTACTATAAGGACTCCCCTCAGCACTGTATAGCACCTGCCCTCCCTCTCACAGCTCGTTATCTCTCCCTTTCCGTCTCTTCATATCTTCCGCCATGCTTTCTCTTCTGTTTTCTCCTTTTCCTCCTTTTTCGCGTCTTCTCCTCTCCCTCTTGTATTAGGTCTCTATCATACCTTATCCTACATATTGACATGACGTTTTATTTATTTTCTTCCAGATCTCGAAAAGCGATATCATGTCCATTATTTTTATTTCCTCTTTCACCGGCACGACCTGTTTTATTTCATGCCTCTCTCGCTCCCACGAGGACTATCCTATTCCCAAATTCGTGTCTCTCTCTCCTACCGCCCTATCCTTTTATCTCCTACCATGCTTCTTTCCCCTCCCTCTCTCCTATTCTCCTTATCCTCCCCTTTCCACCCTTCCTCTCTTCCCTTCCCCACCCTTTCTCCCTCTTTCTGCCTCTACACGGGGGTACGATAAGGAGCAACCGAAGAGAAATTGCTCCCATACGATTACCGTCATGTCCACATGCATCTGTCAGGGGGAGATTGATGACAATTCCACGTTCATATTAATCAAAGAGAAGGAGCGATTGATCGAAAGACGAATGAAGTTGCTCGCTTATGCCTGTCAATAACAATGGTTTCGAATTAACTGGTTTATTGATGGCTATAGGAAGGCACTGGAGGAAACTGAAACGAGGAAGAAAAAAGAAATTGAAGGAAATTCTGATATATATATATATTTTTTTTTTCTCTCTCTCACTATATTCTTAATAGCAGAAGTTTCAACTTACGGGATCAGAAGTTTACTAATGATCCTCTGGGGTATCAAATGTTAGAATTACAAATAGTATGGGGATAGCTTTGGCCAAGGAAAAAAAATGAATAAGTCTAAAAATAGTTTTAATGATAGGAATAGCAGTAGGAGAAGTTGTAGCAAAAGTACGGGTTATACTAGCAATATAGATGATAGTAAAGATTGCAGCAATTTTAGCAATGATAATAATAACAATATTTGTAGTAGTAGCATCGATACAGGTAGCAGCTGTACAGATCAAATTAATATCAAGAATGGTAGTAGCAAATGTAAAACTGCCCACAACGGTTGCAGGGATAACAGTAGAGTTAATAACTGAAGATCAAGTAAAGGAAGATGAACAAGGAGAGACAACAGAGGGGACTGTTGAGGGAAGTGGAGGGGGAGGGCGAGTTTAAAACTAAAAACAGGAAAAAAATGTGTAAAGAAAAATAGAGAAGTAAAGAAAGATAAAGAAAATGGAGTAAAAGGAGCGACGGGAGTGATAGGAAAGTAAATATTGAAAAGAACGTAAAGCAATTCTTGTTGTTTGTACAGACCTGCACACCTCTCAGCTGAGACAGTGACGACCATCACCACAAACGTTATTCTACTTTGCTCTGTTTGCGTTTCTGTTTTACTGTTTTTTTCTTTAACACACGCACACACACACATACACACAAACAAACACACACACACACACATGTGTGTGTAAATGTGTGAGTATATATGTACAAATAAATAAATAAATATGTATACATATATATATATATACACATATAAACATACATACATACATACATACATATATATATATATATATGTATGTATGTATATGTGTGTATGTGTTTGGCGTATGTGTGTCTACCTAAATATATCTATCTCTTTGACAGTATTCAGCTTTTACTCAAGTCCGCACGTGACAATAGGAGAAAATTACGTCCGAAAATGGACTCTTACCCTCTCGCCCATCCCCTGACGCTGACTCCTCCTCCTCCTCCAGCCCCGCCACGCCCTATCCCAAGACCCGTAGACAGTGCCCCTGTCCTTGACCCTGTCCTGCACCCCTCCCCCCCTCCTCGCCCCCGACCCCTGACATGCTTCCAACCCTGTTCATCTTTCATGGATTCTCTCTTAATCCGGTCCGTATTGATTCCTCTGTCTAATTATGTGATCCTAATGGAAGTATTGAGGTAGGGGGTGGGGAGAGCCGAGGGAAGCAGGGGAGAGGGGAGCGGGTGTGAAGGAGAGGAGAAGGAGAGGGGAAGGGGAGGATGTGAAGCAGACGGGAAGAGGAGGATGTGAAGGAAAGGGCAAAAGGGAGTTGTGAAGGAGAGGGGAAGGGAAGGTGTGAATGAGAGGGGAAGGGGAGGGTGTGAAGGAGAGGGGTAGGGGAGGATTTGAAGTAGAAGGGGAAGGGGAGGTGTGAAGGAGACGGGGAAGGGGAGGGTGTGAAGGAGAGGGGAAGGGGAGGATTTGAAGTAGAAGGGGAAGGGGGAGGTGTGAAGGAGACGGGGAAGGGGAGGGTGTGAAG
>BOPN01000064.1:112500-115000 GCA_017312705.2 Penaeus japonicus
GAAGCCGAAGGAAAAGAAGGATCCGAAGGAAGGCAATGCAGGGTCGAAGCCGAAGGAAAAGAAGGATCCGAAGGAAGGCAATGCAGGGTCGAAGCCGAAGGAAAAGAAGGATCCGGGGAAGGCAATGGAGGTCGAAGCCGAAGGAAAAGAAGGATCCGAAGGAAGGCAATGGAGGGTCGAAGCCGAAGGAAGAAGGATCGAAGGAAGGCAATGGAGGGTCGAAGCCGAAGGAAAAGAAGGATCCGAAGAAAGGCAATGGAGGGTCGAATCCGAAGGAAAAGAAGGATCCGAAGGAAGGCAATGGAGGATCGAAGCCGAAGGAAGAGAAGGATCCGAAGGAAGGCATTGCAGGGTCGAATCTGAAGGAAAAGAAGGATCCGAAGGAAGGCAATGGAGGGTCGAAGCCGAAGGAAAAGAAGGATCCGAAGGAAGGCAATGGAGGGTCGAATCCGAAGGAAAAGAACGCCCTCAGTCGAAGCCGAAGGAAAAGAAGGATCCGAAGGAAGGCAATGGAGGGTCGAAGCCGAAGGAAAAGAAGGATCCGAAGGAAGGCATTGCCAGGGTCGAAGCCGAAGAAAAGAAGGATCGAAGGAAAGGCAATGGAGGTCGAAGCCGAAGGAAAAGAAGGATCCGAAGGAAGGCAAAGCCGAAGGAAAAGAAGAAGGATCGAAGGAAGGCAATGCAGGTCGAAGCCGAAGGAAAAGAAGGATCCGGGGAAAATGGAGGGTCGAAGCCGAAGGAAAAGAAGGATCCGAAGGAAGGCATTGCAGGGTCGAAGCCGAAGAAAAAGAAGGATCCGAAGGAAGGCAATGGAGGGTCGAAGCCGAAGAAAAAGAAGGATCCGAAGGAAGGCAATGGAGGGTCGAAGCCGAAGGAAAAGAAGGATCCGAAGGAAGGCATTGCAGGGTCGAAGCCGAAGAAAAAGAAGGATCCGAAGGAAGGCAATGGAGGGTCGAAGCCGAAGGAAAAGAAGGATCCGAAGGAAGGCAATGGAGGGTCGAAGCCGAAGGAAAAGAAGGATCCGAAGGAAGGCATTGCAGGGTCGAAGCCGAAGAAAAAGAAGGATCCGAAGGAAGGCAATGGAGGGTCGAAGCCGAAGGAAAAGAAGGATCCGAAGGAAGGCAATGGAGGGTCGAAGCCGAAGAAAAAGAAGGATCCGAAGGAAGGCAATGGAGGATCGAATCCGAAGGAAGAGAAGGATCCGAAGAAAGGCAAAGCCGAAGGAAAAGAAGGATCCGAAGGAA
The DNA here is from genome assembly GCA_017312705.2 of Penaeus japonicus. Classification (NCBI taxonomy): domain Eukaryota; kingdom Metazoa; phylum Arthropoda; class Malacostraca; order Decapoda; family Penaeidae; genus Penaeus; species Penaeus japonicus. Next base: position 113,745 of record BOPN01000064.1, read on the forward strand.
GGCAATGGAGGGTCGAAGCCGAAGAAAAAGAAGGATCCGAAGGAAGGCATTGCAGGGTCGAAGCCGAAGGAAAAGAAGGATCCGAAGGAAGGCAATGGAGGGTCGAAGCCGAAGGAAAAGAAGGATCCGAAGGAAGGCAATGGAGGGTCGAAGCCGAAGGAAAAGAAGGATCCGAAGGAAGGCAATGGAGGGTCGAAGCCGAAGGAAAAGAAGGATCCGAAGGAAGGCAATGGAGGGTCGAAGCCGAAGAAAAAGAAGGATCCGAAGGAAGGCAATGGAGGGTCGAAGCCGAAGGAAAAGAAGGATCCGAAGGAAGGCAATGGAGGGTCGAAGCCGAAGGAAAAGAAGGATCCGAAGGAAGGCAATGGAGGGTCGAAGCCGAAGGAAAAGAAGGATCCGAAGGAAGGCAATGGAGGGTCGAAGCCGAAGGAAAAGAAGGATCCGAAGGAAGGCAATGGAGGGTCGAAGCCGAAGGAAAAGAAGGATCCGAAGGAAGGCAATGGAGGGTCGAAGCCGAAGGAAAAGAAGGATCCGAAGGAAGGCAAAGCCGAAGGAAAAGAAGGATCCGAAGGAAGGCATTGCAGGGTCGAAGCCGAAGAAAAAGAAGGATCCGAAGGAAGGCAATGGAGGGTCGAAGCCGAAGGAAAAGAAGGATCCGAAGGAAGGCAAAGCCGAAGGAAAAGAAGGATCCGAAGGAAGGCAATGGAGGGTCGAAGCCGAAGGAAAAGAAGGATCCGAAGGAAGGCAAAGCCGAAGGAAAAGAAGGATCCGAAGGAAGGCAATGGAGGGTCGAAGCCGAAGGAAAAGAAGGATCCGAAGGAAGGCAATGGAGGGTCGAAGCCGAAGGAAAAGAAGGATCCGAAGGAAGGCAATGGAGGGTCGAAGCCGAAGGAAAAGAAGGATCGAGAAGGAAGGCAATGGAGGTCGAAGCCGAAGGAAAAGAAGGATCCGAAGGAAGGCAATGGAGGGTCGAAGCCGAAGGAAAGAAGAGAGGATCGAAGGAAGGCAATGGAGGGTCGAAGCCGAAGGAAAGAAGGATCGAAGGAAGGCAATGGAGGAATATATATATATATATATATATATATATATATATATATATATATATCATTTGCCTAAATCTACCAGCGAGCGCCCTCAGATACACGAATATCTACCTTCCACCTGGACTCCGTATTCGAAAACCTCGAAACGCGTAGCCGAATGGCCGTTCATTCATCTCCCTAATCATCTATGCAGCAGCCGAGCGAAATTGGCGG
>BOPN01000064.1:157500-160000 GCA_017312705.2 Penaeus japonicus
CAGTAAAGAAACCCAATGGAGAGATGATATACAATAAAAATGAAATTATCAAAGTAGTTGGAGACTTCTATTGCGACTTATACCACTCAAACGATCAACCACGAACGGAGGCGAACACAAAAATTGGAGACGTCCCAAACATTACGGTAAAGGAAATAAAAGGGCACTAAAATGCATGAAAAGAGGAAAACATTAGGAGAAGATGGCATTAGTGTATACCTAATTCAAGATGCAGGAGAGATTGCGGCAGTAAAACAAATATTTAAGCGACGGTAAAACCCCGAAATCCTCGAAAAACGCAATAATGATTTTAATACACAAAGGGGACACAAAACACCTATAGAATTACTGATCTATAAGCCTCCTTTCAGTAACCTATAAACTGTTCACTAAAATCATCACAGCCTGCATCACCGATACATTAGATTCAAAACAACCTAGGGAACAGGCAGGCTTCCGCAGTGGGTTCTCAACTACAGACCATATCCACACATCAACCCAAATAGAGAAAACAAACGAATTTAAGAGGTCTCTGTGTATGGCATTCGTAGATTACGAAAAGGCATTCGACTCGGTACAGATAGAGGCAGTATTAGATGCAATTCGTAAAGGAATAGAGGAAATATATTGTAGATTATTATAGAATGTATATAGAAATGGTACAGCGACAATTAAAATCCACGAAGAAATCGATAAAATAATAATAACATGGTGTTAGAGCGACGCCATCTCACCAAAGCTGTTTACAGCTTGCTTAGAGGAAGTATTCAAAAAGTTCGATTGGAAGGAGAAAGCGATTAAAATAGGGGTGAACACTTAAGCAATCTAAGATTTGCAGATGACATTGTTCTTTTCGGCGAGTCAGCAAATGAATTTCAACAATTACTGGGCGATATGAATAGTGAAAGTATAAAGATTGGCCTTAGAATGAACATGAAGAAGACTGAAGTCATGTTCAACAGCCGAACCCTAGTTGAGCAAATACAAGTAAAGGGCGAGTTACAAGAAGCATTAAACGAGTATGTATACCTAGGGCAACTCATCCAGACGAATACATCCTGCGAAGCTTAGATAAAACGACAAATTAGGCTAGGTTGGAATGCCTTCGGTACACAAAGTAATATATTTGAGGCTGGCTGTCATTATGTCTAAAGAGAACGGTTTTTAACCAATGTGTCCTCCCCGTCATAACATATGTGTCAGAAACATAGACTACGACCATAGTACTTGAAGTACTCAAAGAGGAATGGAAAGGCTCATGTTAGGAATTACCTTCAGATAGAAAAAGAGCTACATTGATCAGGCAAAAAACAAAAATAGGGAATATACTTAAGAACATTAAAAAAGTCTTAAGCCTAGTACGCACTTGTAGACCATGTTGCGCGATTTGGTCTCTGAGACGTGTCTAGCGTTGTCTACGTAGACACGTCTAAAGAACAATCACCGTCTACGAGTCTGTTGCGAGATAAAAAGTCGCAGGTCTATGGTCTCCCGATCGGAATGGGAGACAGCATGCAACTGTAGACATGCGCAACATTTTGCTAGTGTGTACGACATCTGCAACGATAGACGAGACACATCGGCCTTCCCAGTCTTTCTCCAGCTACCAAGCATGCCAGGTGCCTTGCGGCCAAATTAACGGCTTTACATTGTTTTTCGAAATGTGGTCAAACGAAAAGGTATTGAAACTAATCGAAGATTATCATGCTTCTAGCTGTCTTTGGGACGTGACAAGTTCCGATTGTAAAAACCGCGTAATAAATAAAATTGGCTCTTGTATCACTGGCTTAGATATTCTAAAGGTGTACATGAGGCTCGTGAAAGAATCTTGCTAGGAAACGCAGTGTGACTGCTAGTCGAAGAGAAGCTGGGATAGCTTCTCTAAATGTTGTATCCCTCTTCATTATCAGTCCTCCAACCATCAGAAGCAAATCTTCGAAATCAGTAGAGGTTAGGCGGGTGAAATTTCGAAAACCCATGGCGTCTTCCAGTCTTAATTTATTTAATAATGAAATACCGAACCTAGGTCCTTCTGCAAACACTTCGCGACTCCACCAACGTTTACGTTTTCTCGTTCTTTCAGTTGCAATTAGCGCTATGCAGGAATTCACTCCGCACAGAGCAATTTCCCCATGATGTACTGACAGAGACTAGACAAGAAATTCAAATCGTAGTGTGGACGGTTGACGAAACAAAGAACGGTGTCCAAAGACGGTCTATAGACAAATCTCGCAACATGGGCTACAAGGGTGTACTAGGCTTTATATATCGGCGACAGGACAACATGTGGTCAAAAAAAAAAAAAAAAAAAACAGAATGGGAAATACACGACACAAAGCGACCAAGTGCAAGACTAGTGGCAAGATAGCGTGATGAAATAACGAATATCCCAGGAGTAAACTGGAATCAGAGGACACAAGACCGGGATGACTGGAAAAGATTGAGAGAGGCCTACGTCCTGCAGTGGCTGACGATGGTGATGATATGTATATACATACAT
>BOPN01000064.1:165000-172500 GCA_017312705.2 Penaeus japonicus
AATGAAAGAATAGAATAGAAAAGAAAAGAAAAGAAAAGAAAAGAAAAGAAAAGAAAAGAAAAAAAAGAAAACGAAAAGGAAAATAAGAGCCACAAGAAGATTAAGGAAAGTGCTTCGCCATCTCTGGTACTTTCGCATCAGCACTAATGGCTGCCGCGCCGACAAACACCTTCGGTAAACACAGATGAAACGTCTTTCAGCGTCTTCGTTACAAAAAGGTGGAAGTCGGGTATGGTGGAAAAGGATCTCGAGGTTGCCATAGGTTGGGACATGAGGAAGGTGCGCATGTTTGAGAAGATGGGCTGTTCATAAACATGTGCACAAATACACAGTCATAAACACACACACACACACACACACACATATACACACACTCACACACACACACACACACACACACACACAAACACACACACACACACGCACGCATGCACGCACGCACACACACATACACACAAACACGTATATATATCTATATATACATATATACATGACATCTTTCACTGTTGCGATCCTGATCTATTTTCGCATAACAATATAGCTCTTTCTTGTTTATTAACATACTGTGCAATTTATGGTCGAACAATTCAGTCTGTGATACAGGAATCGAGAAAGGTCCATTTCTCATTGCATCTGCTGTTGCCATAGTAACCCTACTACTATATTCCGAGAAAATATATTTTTTTCTTCTCTGAATGCACTGCATTGCCCTCGATATCTTTATCAGTGTTTCGTGAGAGGCTAAGGCTGCCACCATTGAATACCAAAATAACGTAACGCAACAGCAGCAAATGTTATCATAAATTATGTCATTAGTAAGATCATCAATCATCATTAGTACTCCTTATCTGGATACGGATCTTGTTCTTGACACTCTTGTCTGAGATATTCTGACATGTTACGTGCAGCCCATGATAATGATAACAACTTCCCGCTCTCGTAATATCTTTGATAGTTGAGAAATCATTACTTTAGCTCTTGTTACATTTCCGACGTAGAACAAATGACAACTAATGCTAATATAAAATGTACGTCTAAATATATTGTAGTTTGATCAAATATTTCATAATTGCGTAACGCATCATACATTTTATTAATCTTTTACTAACCCATGAACCATTTATCAAGGTGATAGTTACATATCGTATTTGATATATGTTTTTCAATGACAATGCAACATATACTAAATATACATGAAAAATGAGAAGGACTGGTGCAATAACAGAATGAGTTGCCAAATACCTTTTACAGAACTAAAGGTGATCGTTTCGCACAGGAAATCAAAACCTGCCCGTTTGAGTGACTCTACAATAATTCATTAATGCGACATTACTTCTATTCGTATTACTGTCATCATGACTGAAATTCATATTACTGTTGTAGTTACCATCATCTTTATATGTGAAAATCATAATCATTATGATTGCGATTGGTATTACTTAAACTACTATTGGCGCATAACAGGATTATCGAACAAAGTGGTGATAAACTGGGGGATTTCCGGCCTCATCCACTCACTCCTGATCAAGGGAAGCTGTTAGAAAGGATCTCAAAGGATCTTGAAAGAAATTAGATAGAACAAGGAACTTGAACTATAATGGAATAGATAGATTAACCCAAAAATTACATATGTTGTGAGAATTAAATAAAAGGATATAATCTTTATTGGTCGTTCAGTTGCCATGAAAAGGTTAGGAAGGTTTGGTTGGCGATTTTCAATTAAATTTGCTGTAAGCTTGCTATACTATTGCAAGCACCGAGTAAGTTCAAAGACAATGTTAAATTGGGATGAAATACCTCGGTGTGCCACGAGAAGCACGGCCTATTTTCCTCCTTTGTTTATAGAATAACTCATGTCTAGAAATATTAATATTCATGCTAAATATTTATACAACTTAAAACAAGTAGAAAGTGTTTATATTAATTTAACTGTATAACTTAATATAAAGGGCACGTTACATTCCCTCACGAGTGAATGTGCACAATAAGAATGGCTCCAAATCCCATGAAATGTATAATATTTTATGTACATTCAGCGTAGACCTTTTTTCCCCCTGAATTAACGCGCCAATATATCATACTTAGTGTCGTCTTATTAAACACCGCAAATGTACTTCCATAAATATTCGAAGGGTTCAAAGCAGAAATAGAAGGTAACTCTGACGTGAATTTCCTGTAAAACAATATTCATATGACGAATATTGCTATCATACGGTCACTCATTATATGCTATAATGTGACCCATCTGTTCGCTGTATATTACATGCAGTGCAACCTCTTCACTTTACATTCCCCATGTAACATTATGTCAAATAATGTTATTTAACCGATTGAGAATTCGAGGAATTCACGCTAATGAGCAGCGAGATAGGAATAACCATGTCAACAGTCAAATCAGAAAGGTAAATATATATCATTTTCCTGCATAGAACTCGTCACGTCCGCTTTACCACTATAGTCAGTATCAACATTTGAAACTTTATTAGAGTTTTGTTTACAATTTGATCGTTCGTGCGTCGCCAGGATATTCTGCTCTTGTCAAGTGAAACAATGATGATGCCAATGATGATGGTAACAATAGTCATCATCGATATCATCATCCTTATCATCATCATCATCATCATTATCATTTCTATCCTTATCATTATCATCCTCATTTCATTATCGTTTACGTCCTTATCTTATTGTCATTATTATTATCACTGTTATTATTCTTATCATTATCATTATTACCATAATCATTATTGTACCATAATTATAGTAATAATGATAATGATAACAACAATAATAATCATAATGATAATGATGATAATGATAATGATGATAATGATTATCAAAATTATCATCATTTTTGTCATTATCATTAGATGTTCACTACTCTCATCATTGTTATCGTTATTATCAGCGGCATTATCATCAATAATGTTATTATCATCATAATTACTTATACTATTGTTATTGTTATTATCAGTATTATTGTTATTATTATTATTATCATTATTATTAACATTATTATATTCTTGTTAATAAAAGCACTATTATTATTATCATCCTTATTATTGTTATTATTATCATTATTATTATCATCATAGCCATAATTATCATTATAACTATTATCATTATTATTATTACAATTATTATTATTATTACTATTATTATTATTATTATTATTATTATTATTATTATTATTATCATTATTATTATTATTATTATTATTATTATTATTATTATTATTATGATTATCATTATCAGTATTATATTAATTATTATTATTATCATTACCATTATTATCATCATTATCATCATCATCATCATTATCATCATCATTATTATCATCTATCTCTAGCCTTTTTCACATGAAAGGATAGAAATGAAACTATTTATAACAATAATATAATCAATGATAAAGATGGTAAAAAATATAGCAATATTAATTAAAATTATAAAAAAATTGAAACCAATAATTATGATAATGATAAAGATCATAATAATAGTGATGATGATGATAACATTTAGGGTAATAATCATGGTAATAAAAATAATGTCAACATTTCTACACTCATTATCATCATCATTTTCATTATTTTCAATATTATCTTTAAAAAATCATCATCACTACTATTGCTATCATTGCTACTATCATAATTATAATAATCGATATTGTCTTTCTTAAAACTATTCTTATTATCATTATTATTAATATTAGTTTTGTTCCTATTAATCATTACTATTGCTATCATCAATGTTCTTGTTGTTTGTTATAATCGATGTTATCTTTTTATCATTATAAAAAATAATGCTATCAATAAGCAATATTTAAATAATGATAAAGCAATTGGGATAATGATGTTAATGATAATGATAGTAATAACAAAAATTATTATAACAATGATAATATTATGATAATTACAGTGATGATTAGGAGGGTAATGTTGACCATGATGATGATGATAATAGAGATAATAATAATGATAATGATGGTACAAGTAATAAGGATAATATTAAGAGTAATAACGATAATGATAATGACAATTATGATACTACTACTGTTACTGCTACCATTGATAGTAATGATAATGATGATAATGATAGTAATAATGATAGGGATGTAAATAACTATAACAATAATAAGGATAGCTGATAAAGATTGTAATACTGATAGTAATGATAATAATGCTAATAATAATGATGATGATGATGATAATGATAACAATGATAATTAAAAAATAGTGATAAATATGATAACAATAACAATACTAATGCTTATGATAATGATAATGATATTAATAATGATGATAACAATAATGACATCAAAAATTATAATGATAATAAATATAAAAATAATGATGTGGTAATATTAATAATAACAAATATAATAACAATGGTAATAATGGTAATAACAATAATAATATAAATAATAAAGATTATCATTATAATGTTAATAACGATACTAGTAATGATGATAACAATGATAACAACAATAATAACAAAGATAATGATAACAAAAATAATAATACTAGTGATAAATCAAAACAATAAATTAATAGTGATAATGATGTTGATAACGACAATGAGATCGATAACAATGATGATAATGAAAATAATTTTAATAACAATGAAAAAATAGTATTGACAGACAGTAACTAAATTGATAACAATCTTGATAGAAACACCAGTATTAGTAATTATAATGATGATCTTACTAATTATAACAATGATGATATTGATAATAACGATAACAATATCAATAAGTATAACAAGATAAAACACGACATTGATATGAATGATAACTAAAATGTTTTAAAAAATTAGAAAGTATATGTAATAAAAGAGAGAAAGAGAGTGAGAAAGAGATAGATATATATAAGTAGATAGATAGATAAAGATAGAGATAGAGAGAGGGTGAGGGGGTGAGAGAGAGAGAGAGAGAGAGACTTTGAGAGAGAGAGAGAGAGAGAGAGAGAGAGAGAGAGAGAGAGAGAGAGAGAGAGAGAGAGAGAGAGAGAGAGAGAGAGAGAGAGAGAGAGAGAGAGAGAGAGAGAGAAAGAGAGAGAGAGAGAGAGAGAGAGAGAGAGAGAGAGAGAGAGAGAGAGAGAGAGAGAGAGAGAGAGAGAGAGAGAGAGAGAGAGAGAGAGAGAGAGAGAGAGAGAGAGAGAGAGAGAGAGAGAGAGAGAGAGAGAGAGAGAGAGAGAGAGAGAGAGAGACGGAAAGATAGACAGATAGATACACACACACAAATACACACACATCAACATCAATATTTATAACGAATTCATGATAACTCATATTATCTAAGTTACCATTATAATGAACACACCCGTTCGTAGAAAACGGTCATTTTTTGGATTTCAAAGAAAATGAGAAAAATATTTGTTTTATGGATGACTGCTGTATAAGTAAAAAGGTATTCTGAAGCAGTCGTTTGAGTGTTATCTATGGTTTTATGATTCTAGGTAAATCAGATACATTCACACACACACACATACAGACACACACACACACACACACACACACACACACACACACACACACACACACACACACGCACACACAACCGGCACGCACACACATACACACAAACACACACACAAACACACACACACACACACACACACACACACACACACACACACACACACACACACACACACACACACACACACACATGCCGCATTTATATATCTCCCTGACCCGGAGATGAACCTCTGTCTCGGGAGACAGAAAGACATAGACAGATATGAATAGGCAAAATCAGATGATTTATAAACACATTACCACGAGACTATGCATGTTTGTTGTACGTATAAGATAATATATGTCGTATTTTCTTGTCATGTTTCCAATATAATTCCTTTCCCTTTTACGGCTGACAAGATTACAGTTGATTAGATTGTAGCATCCAAACAGCATTAATCGATTGGAAACTGGGAGAATCTGCAAACTTACCTTGCTGTCTTATGGCATCTCTTCATCCTTTGTTTTAATAAAGTAAGTGTTGAAAATGAAATTAGGTTATGGAAGCCAGAAGAAAGAGCAAAGAAAGGAATGCTGGAAAGAAAGGAAAAAGAAAATTGTTGTCTGGGGAACACGCCATCTTCGGATAAATGATTTCAGATAATTTATGCACACCATTTGAAAAAACAACAACAACAGAATTACACATCAAAGTACACACGAAAAAACATATACTAATGTCATCTACAGCAAGGATAGAGGGGGACATATCGGCACTCTAATTTTCAACTCTACGGTAAAAGGATCCTTTTTAACATTGGGCATGATATCCAAAAAGGAAGTTAATGACAGGCTCTTCTTGATCACAATTACAGTATCAACTCACTACTTCAATACGGCTACTACACACTTATCAGCTTACAACATCCAGTTAAAGCCATGCCAGCAGTGCTTGGCTGACTATCTTGGTTCCAATGGACCAGCAATCTCGTCCACCTATGGCGTTGGTTCACAGGCTTCGGGGGTTCAGGCCGGTTCATCCACTAGGCATTGCTGTTTGTTAATGCGAGATCTAAGAAGGTTTGTCATATTTAGTTGCTGTTTTTCTATTGAATATTCATCTTTATCTCGGCTGATTCGATAAAGATAATTTTGAGTTTCCTAGATCCTTTAGGATTCTAATGGAATCCTGAGGATTCCTAAGAACTCCTTCTTTATACTGTTTTGATAACAACCTTCACATTACTTTACAGAACAAAAATTGAACCACAGAAATGAGCGTAGTATAAATGACAGGATGAGGCCTTTTGACCTGACCGCCCCCGCCGCCGTAGAGTAACCCCGCTGCGCTGGCACGCGCGCGCGCGCCGGCCACACACAAGGACCACACGATCAGCACCACCACGACACCCAGAGTCTGAGTTCAAGGAAGGGAAACATACCTCTTTCATATCGTCGAGCCCGTCACTTACCTCTGCCGATTTCTTGTTCATTGGAACCACCTGGATGGTATCGTCTGGTTCCATCTGCCATTTGTTGTTCTCATTGCAACTTGCGTTATACATGGTTGCGGTTCTTGGGGAGTCGTTTTTCGAAAGAAATACTTTGGTATGGATTTATAGGATTTTTTTTTGTTTTTTTTTGTTTAGGTTTCTATTTTTTGATTGATTTATTGCACTAACGATAAGTGATTTTTAGTATGAACTGGGATTTATCTTAGAGATATATGTGTACAATATCTATGTGTATTGATGTGGATTTTGCTTTCACTTAGAGTCACTTTCGATGGTTTATCAAAATGTCTTGCACTTTTGAAATGATTAGACCTGAAATTCGTTGCGTTTACTAATCTGAGAAATGAGCAAGTATTACTTACAGTGCTTATCATAATTTTGAACTGTCCACAACTCAACGGAAATTCGATACCGCAGTTCTCATCATCTTGTCACACATTATATTTCTTTCAGTAAGTGTTTTGAGACGTCACCTTTCTTATCAGACGAGAAGGTGAGACGTATCATCTCGTCCACAGTGTTGTTCCTAGGT
>BOPN01000064.1:187500-192500 GCA_017312705.2 Penaeus japonicus
TAATAATGACGCCGATAGTTATGATAATGATGAAAAAAAATGCGTTCTTACTAATAACTTACAAACAATAAGCAAACCCAAAATCAATTTCATTACATAATAACGTAATTGTTATTACTTACATTATTCCCAAGTTATCATTATTGCTACCATTTTTATTATCATTGTTATTGTTATCTTTTTATCATCCTTATTTCATTGCCATTATCATTTCCATTTCTTGTCATTATTCTCGTTATCATTTTTTGAGATTATCAATATTACCGTCGCCATTATCATTATTATCACAATTGCCACTATTGTTACAATTGCATCATCGTATCATCATTATTCTTATCCGTATCATCCTATTACTATTGTTATCATTACCATCATCATCATCATCATTATTATTGTTATTACTTGTTATTACGTTATTATTTTCATCAATACTATCATCATTATTATTATCATTGTGATCATTATCATTATCAATAGTAGTGGTATTAGTAGTAACAGCATTAACATTATTTATATAATCATCATTATCATAATTATTATCATTTGTATCATTACCATTGATGGCAGTAACAGCAGCAGTAGTAGGTGTTTTAGCAGTATTAGTTGTTGTGCCAATAGTGGTAGTGGGAGTGCCACAATTAGTAGTAGCAGTAGTAGTGGTAGCAGTAGTAGCAGTAATAGTAGTAGCAGCAGGAATAGCAGTAGTAGTAGTAGTATAATTAAGAGTAGTGATAGTAGAAGTAATAGTAAATGGCAGGGGTTACTAGTAGTTAAAGTAGTAACAGTGATAGCAGTAGTAGCAATAGTAGTATCAGTCACAGTAATAATAGCAGTAGGTAGTAGTAGTAATAGAGATGATAGAGCTGTTCGTATCACTGCCACCATAGTTATCAATAACACGTCAATCGATCCCCGCAGCCAGATAAAGCACAGGACCGCGGGCGCTCGGGACGAAGGGGCGGGGCCGGAGCTCAGTTCAGACCGGCTCGTGAATGCCAAGTTGAGAGGTGACATCACTGCACGCACGTCACTTGAATTATCATTATCAGCTTTTATCTTAATTAAACTTTCCATCCTAGTCGTTGGATGTTTAGTCATTTCTTTTTTATACATTTTCTTTTCTTTTATCTCGAGGTATGTATTTGTTTATTAGATTTTCGTTGCATCTCTTTGTGTCTCTGGCTCCACTGATGTATTTTATCTTGCCACTTCTTAAAAATATTTCTTTCACCGTCGTATTCGTTAATGCTATTACGATAAACATTACTATTTGAATGATTTTCGTGAATTTTATTTCGTAATCTCAAATTTACAAAGCATTATTATGTCATTGATGAGGATGATATTAGTACTGTTACTTATAGTGATGCTGATAGTAATGATGATTGAAAAGGACTCACAGAATGGTAACCTTAGACAATAGCCAAAAAAAAAAAAAAAAAAAAAAAAAAAAAAAAAAAAAAAAAAAAAAAAAAAAAAAAAAAAAAACAAGCACAAAATGTAAAAGTCTACCACATGTTTTTCCGTTACAAAAAGAAAACGAATTTCCAGATTCTCTCTCAAGAATCGTGCTGTCGATTAATCATTGAACTGCACCCAAAAGGCGTTCAGTACGTGAATCCAACAACTTGTGTTCTGAACCTTAGGCGTCCATTTTCCCCAGCAGCCGTCAGTAACTTTTCGAACGCCCCTGCTGACAAACCACCGAACCGAGAAACTAACCAAATGGCCAATGAACGTGAGCAAATACGTAACTTCTCCGTCGGTGGCCGTGTTGCCGCAGTGTCATGTTCAGCTCAGTGTTGCTGCTAATGATGCAAGTAGTGATGAAAATGAGGTTAGCTGTGGTTATGAGAGTGGTGCCGATAATGATGATTACACCGATGATAACAATGAGGATGATAATGACTAAAGTAATGATAATTGCAATGATGATGATATAGTGATGATAATGATAATAACAACAACAATGATATTACATGATAACTATAACGATGGTAATAAGGATGATAAGGAAGATAATGACAATACTAAAAACTGAAAAAGGTATAAAGGAGAGTTAATCGTATCGCAGCGAGATTAAATCTGAATGATTTTGACGAAGCTTGAATTGTATCGCGTAAAGTATATCTCTTGTTATGTTTTCCAGTCCTATCCATACCCTGTAATAATTCAGTTTTAATGTTGATGATAATGATGATAATGCTATGGATGATGGTAGTAATTTTGATGATGATGATGATGATAATAATAATATGTTAATGACGAAAAAAGATGATAGTAAAAATGAGGATCTTCATCTTCACCATCACCTCCATCTCCTTCTATATCTCTTCATCTTCATCTTCAACTTCATCATTAACATCATCATAAACAGCATAATCATAATCATCATCCTGATTATGATTATGGTTACGATTGTAGTGATGATGATGATCATCATCATCATATTCGTAATCATAATCGTGATTATAATCGTAATCATAATCAGGTGATGATCAGTTCAGAGAGATTTGCGAAGACATTCCTTCGCCCGGGCTATATGCACGAGGCGGCCCGGCCTTGATGATGATGATTATAATGATAGTGGTGGTGTGATGATGATGATAATGATAGTGGTGGTGTGATGATGATGATGATGATCATAATCATCATCATCTTCACCATAATCGAAATCATAATAATTGTCAGGGTAAGGATGACGATGATGATAATCATCATCATAATTATTATTAACAGCATTATCAGCAGCAACATCGTCACTATTACTATCACTGTCAGAACATTATTATGAAAAAATAAAGAAAAAAACATAATGATAATGGTAACAGTAACAGGGATAATGATAAGTTTGTGATGAACAAAATGAGAAAGAAAATGAAGACAGGAGAAAAACAAGAACAAGATAATCACAACAATAGCACCACCATCGACAACAACAACAAAAATAGCAACACCTTAACCAAAGACAGCATTGAAACGCAAGTGAAGGCCCTTTGGCTCTCCTTAACAAGACATTACTAAAAATACCTAAAAGTCCCAAGGCGAAACGCCGAGGTCAGGTCGGGAGTAGCACGAGCCGACTTCTTAAGATCTAATATTACGTCACACGCGGAGAAAATGACGAGGCACGCGGATTAACTTAGATATTTATGAAAACAGGCAAATTCCTTGGGCAATACCGGAGAGAGAGAAAGAGAGAGAGAGAGAGAGAGAGAGAGAGAGTATGTTCGAGGGAGCGTGGGGGTGGGAGGGTAAGGCGAAAGAAATGGGGTTAAGTGAGGGAAGGGAAGGGGAGGTGGGTGGGTATGTTTAGGGGAGAGGGGGGAAAGGGGATGGGTATATGTATGTGGGAAGAGGAGGGAAGAGGGGGAGGGAGGTGGGTGGTTATGTGTGTGTGGAAGAAGGGGGAAGGGGGTATGTATGATTAAATGTATCTGATAGCTGAATCTTTATCATCATCTGCATGAAAATTAAAAAGAACTCGGTTGACAATGTAATAAATAATTCATGTTTGACTACTGATATACATATCTTACTAAGCTGCATACGTATGTGTGTAAGTGTTCATCCATAAACATGCGTGTGCGTGCATGCATGTAAATGAATGAAATTAAGGCATGTACAGATTATGGTTATTCATTTACTTAACAGCGCATTACTTTTCACTGTCTCCCGGGCCTTTGTGTTTCAGACTGAATTTCCCTTCTCTTTTTGTTGGATTTCAATATAAATGGGAAACATACAGTTACACGGTTAGATGGAAGGATAGATATAGAGGTAGGTACGTAGGTAGAGAGAGAGAGAGAGATAGATAGATTAATAGATAGATAGATAGAGAGAGAGAGAGAGAGAAAGAGAGAGAGTATGAAAGACAGGCAGACAAACCGGCAAAGAGAGTGGGAGAAAGAAAACAGCAAAGACAATAAGAAAAACCAACACACAGAGAAAAGAGTGGAGACAAGAGAGAGATAGCAAAGAGGAGAGGCAGGCGGGCGGGCGGGCGGCGGCGGCAGGACAGCGCGGAGGCGACGGGACTCGGCGGTGGCAGAGGCTACGCGGGCGGGAAGGGAAACTGCGGCAATTCGGCCGAGTCATTAATATTCCGTTGACAGGCGTCTACGTTCCAGCGAGAATCATTATTCTGTACCGACTCGCACCTTGTAAAACGCTTTCTAAACCAAGCCGCATCGTGGAAAACACGAGGAACTGCCGTGACTTGTGTGGAAAGCGCGACCTCGTCTTCATGCTATGGGGAATGATTTTGATCTAGCATGACGAATACACATACATGCATTATATCTATCTATCTATACATCTATCTATCTATCGTCTATTTATCTATGTATCTACACACACACACACACACACACACACACACACACACACACACACACACACACATATATATATATATATATATATATATATATATATATATATGTATGTGTATAATCATGTATGTATGCACAAAGGGAAAGACGGAGGGAAAGAAAATGATAAGAAGAACAGACGGGAATGGGGAGGAGGGGAGGGAGGGGGGGGGGGGGGCAGACACACAGAGAGAATGTAAGTGAATAAAAAGAAGGGAGGGAGAAAAAAAAAACATCAAAAGAAAGCCAAAAAGAAGATGAACAAGAAAAAGAAGCAGAGAGAAAAAAGACAAAGCCAAAGGCACGCCGAGCAAGAGAGGCACAGCTCCCGACCAGAGCGCAGCCACGTCCAAGTGAAACATTATCTGTCCTCCTGAACAGAATAGTAAATAAACAGTGAGTGATCATTACCCATTTCAGTAAAGGCCTGAACTGTGTCCTCTCGCTGGACTCCATGAAAGGATGTGGAAGCGGAGACAAAAAGTGGAGCGGGGAAGATGCCGTAGAACAGAAGGGAAGACGCGGCCGATGGAAGGAAGGAAGGAAGGAAGGGTTTCGAAGGAGACGAAAACAAGGAAAATAGATATGGGAGAACTGGGACGAAGTGAGATGTAGGGGACGTATGTC
>BOPN01000064.1:250397-252897 GCA_017312705.2 Penaeus japonicus
ATAATAAAGAAAAACAAACTAGAACAAATTATAGATAAACCTACACGTATTACAGAAAACACCTCATCCTTATTAGATGTAATAATAACTAACAGGTCAGACATTATCCATCATACGGATGTCATCCCGTGTCATATTGCTGACCATGAACTTCTCACACTCACATTAAATATAAAGAAACCAAAGCGACCACCGATAACAAAAACATTTCGTGACCTTAAGCATTATAATCTT
Organism: Penaeus japonicus; assembly: GCA_017312705.2. NCBI lineage: Eukaryota > Metazoa > Arthropoda > Malacostraca > Decapoda > Penaeidae > Penaeus > Penaeus japonicus. Next base: position 250,632 of record BOPN01000064.1, read on the forward strand.
CAATCATTCATCGAGCTCATCAGATCTAAAGAGACGATGCTCTTAAATATCTTATCAACAGATGAGGTAGAGAAACAGGTAACTATCCTTACGGAAGTGATTAAAAGCAGTATTGACGCGTTGGCACCTCTTGTAACGAGAGTCGTCAGACGTCCCCCTGCTCCTTGGATAGATGGCGACGTCAAGAGGGCTATTAAAAACAGAAATAATGCCCACCATAATCTCAAAAATAACAAATAACGCCGCCCTTAAAACAGATTATAAGATAAAAAAGAAAAATGTTAAACAGTTAATACAAAGTGCAAAAACAAATTATTTCAGAAACAGATTCATAGAATATAAAAACAATTCGGATAAAACATGGAAAATTATTAAGTCAATCGTACCTAGCAACAAACACCACACTGATAATCGTACAAGTTCTACACAAAGCACAGAGTATTTTAACGACTTCTTTTCAAAAATAGGTAAACTAACTTATGAACAAACAAATGCGTCTACATTACAGCAAAATATAAATCAAGCTATGCCTACATCTAATATTTTCAGACCAAAACCAATTGATGTGGAGACTACTATCCTAGTAATAAAACACCTTCGCGAAACAAATGCTGTAGGAGCAGACGGTATTGCTTTGCGCTTTATTAAGGATAGTCTACCAGCAACCGCACATTATCTGGCGGTCATAATTAACACTTCCCTGGTCACTGGTGTTTTTCCATCGCTTTGGAAACATGGAATAGTAACACCAATTTTCAAATCAGGAGATATAGACGACGTTAATAATTACCGCCCTATTACAATACTCCCTGTATTATCTAAAGTTTTGGAGAAAATCGTAGCAAATCAACTAACGAATTTCCTGGAGGCCAATAACCTATTATCTAAAACACAACATGGCTTTAGAAATAGGTTATCCACTGAAACAGCGTTATTGCAGATAACTAATAAAATTTATGATAATATAGACAAAAATCAGGTTAATTTACTCACATTATGTGATCTTTCAAAAGCTTTTGACAGTGTAAATCACAAAATTCTTCTTCACAAACTAAGATCCCATAAAATTGATTCTTTCTGGTTTACTAGTTATCTGAATAATAGAACGCAATCTGTAAAAATTAATGAAATCATATCATCGAAACAACCAATATGTTTTGGTGTTCTAAGGATCCATCTTAGGCTAATCCTATTTACAGTTTTCATAAATGACTTATCAACCATTGCTCATAACTGCCTGCTAGTGTAGTACGCCAATGATTCACAGTTTCTCCATAGTGACTCAGTAAATAACTTAAATACATTAATAAGAAATACTCAAAACACTCTTACACAAGCTAAAATATACTTTGAAAGTAATGGTCTTAAATTAAATCCCCATAAAACTCAATGCATATTCATAGGTAGTCGACAGAACATTGCCAAAATCCTATCAAAGGCCACCCTATCAAACCAAACATTTCAGTGAAAAATTTGGGAATACACTTGGACAGATACATGACATTTGAAACACACGTTGATAACATACACAGGAAAGTAATGGGTACATTAATATTTCTAAATCACATAAAAAATCAAATCACTACGGATACTAGAATCATGGTCGTGCAAACACTAGCTCTTAGCATAATAAACTACTGTTCAAATGTATGGGGTTCAACCAACAAAACACAAATTCAAAAAGTACAAAAATTACAAAACTTTGCTGCAAGAGGTAATGTCAGTAAATTCGATCATATTACCCCATATATACAAAAATTAAAATGGTTAAAAGTTCATCCAAAGTGCATTTATGATACCTGTCTCTTTACCTTCAAACTGATACATGGATTCTATCCACCATGGTTATTCCCCCTGCAAACTGCAGGGAACACAGCTGGCATTCAAACACGCCAGGTAAATTCCCTATATGTAAAAAGATCAAATACAGAAACAGGGGCAAGACAGGTACAAATTCGTGGACCGAAAATGTGGAACTTGTTACCAGATAATATTAAAAACATTAACAACTTTTGTAATTTTAAAACAAAATTGAAAGAACACCTTTTTACTCATCAAGTGTAAATATGTATGTATTCATATAAGAATAACCATTGTAATTTATGGAATAAAATGTTTGAATTTGAATTTGAATTTGAATTTGAACTCTCTCTAAAACTCTCTCTCTTCCCCCCCCCCCTCTCTCTCTCTCTCTCTCTCTCTCTCTCTCTCTGTCTCTCTCTTTCTCTTTCTCTCTCTCTCTCTCTCTCTCTCTCTGTTTGTCTCT
>BOPN01000064.1:257897-270397 GCA_017312705.2 Penaeus japonicus
AGATGATCAATTTAAGCCAAATTCAGCCAGAATATATGGTATAGGTTTGTTATCTTGAGCCAGAGAATGGGGGCGGGCAGGCCTTAACGATTGCTTGGAAGTCACCGTTAGTGGACCTAAGGTTGCAGGCCATCCATCGCAGGTCAAGGAAAAAGACCTGTTTTAAAAGGTCACTGCAGGCATCTTCTAGAAATTTCCTTTAATGACTGGTTTAATAATTGAGTAAATTTTTCTTCTTGTGTACAGGTTATCAAGTGCAAGGCTGCAATTGCTTGGGAGAAGCAGAAGCCCCTGAGCATTGAGGAGGTTGAAGTTGCTCCTCCACAGAAGGGTGAAGTCAGAATTAAGGTAAGATTTTTTAAAATGTCCAATTCAGTCGGATCTTCCGGGTGCTTGACTAAAATCTTGGGCGCACTGTGCCAATTTTTGTGCACTAGGAATTATTGCAGAATACCTTTGAGGGAAGTTTTCTCATTTTGTGGGGCGATTTTATGTGTACGATGTGGAGAAAAAGAAAAACCACTGTAATGGGCATAAGGAACACTTAAAATAATCCTTTAGTCTTGGTGCTCACTTAGTGAATGTTAAACTTGTAACACACACATTCTGGGAAGACGGGGAGTTTGTAGACATTGGTATTTTATCATAAAACCTATTTATCATGTACTGAGGTACATGCCAAGATATACCTAAAGACCACATTGTGACAAAATTTAAAAACAAATGGGTATCTCTCACTCACAGATGAGTTTTATGATCTCGTTGTTTTTTTCCCATAAGATTAAGAGTTGTAGTGATATATTCCAGACTACCAGTTTGACCCCTCAATATGTACGTGTATATTTGTCAGTTATTGAAAGGTAAGGCAAGCTAACTAAGTAAAACCTTATTAACCCATTCATGCCGGGGACATTCCAGCCTTTCAAGTTGTAATGCTGGGGCTCTCGAACGCATAGGCCTAAATCAGTTAAATGATCGATGCTATATGACAGCACCCTGTGAATGGGCCTTGAATGCGCAGTACCCGTGGTGTACCACCCGTCCAGAGAGGGTTAAGAACATCACTTCAAATAAGATTTCTTCATTTTGTAAAATCAGGCCGTGCTGAGAAGTAATACCAGTCAACTACCCTTCCTCGTGCATTCCCTTCCAGGTCCTGGCGACTGGCGTGTGTCACACAGACGCCTACACCCTTGACGGCCACGACCCTGAAGGAATCTTCCCTGTCATCCTCGGTCATGAAGGAGGAGGCATCGTGGAGAGCGTGGGGGAAGGAGTCACGTCCGTCAAGGAAGGTGTGTTATTGGTTGCTGTTGAAGGATTTTGGGTTCTGTGTAACATTGCTTTTGTTTGGTATTTTTAAAGTAATTCTTGTATGTTAGTGGTTTCTCTCTCCAGAGTTTGTATGTTGTTCTTTCCTCTTTTATTGTATGTCCTTTTCCATATTTTTCCTATTTTTGAGTGCTTAACATTTTGGGAGATTAGCCAGTTGATAGTGCACCTTAAATTGTATTGGAAGTTTCTGATATTTTTTTGGTGCTTGTCAGATTTCTTGTAAGTGTTAAGTTAGTTTTTTTAATGTGAAAAATCATTTCCCAAGCTTTCCTAATTTGCACTGTTTGCTTTAGATCTATAATTCTTAAGTTGATTTACAATAAGTTTATTTATTGGTCAAGAATTGGATAATTCTGTAAAAAAGTTTTATTTCTAAGAATGAATATAATTTCTTCTATTCAGAAATACTTTATTCTATGAAAATAATATATATACAATAGATATGTAGTAATTTTCACTGGAGCTGTACCATATTTAGCCAGCAATCCTGATGTTAATAGTCCCAATAGTAGGGGAGGGCATGAAGTATTATCAGGAAAATGATGGGGTAAAACAGGCTGAAATACAATGGTCTGCAGGAAACAACTGAGCCACGGCTAGGAGGAAAAAGTACATCCATTTATTGGGCTGTGGATACTTTATCTGGAATGCAGCTCTGCCCTGATATCCGTCAGAATTATGTATCGTCCTCCCTTACTGTGGCACCTTTTTCCCTTGGGGTCCTACAGTTCAGTTCCACTGTATTCGTGTGGGCACCAGTCTCACAATCCATAAAGTTCAGCGGTCTCTTATCGCAGTGGATTGTTGATGTACTTTTTTCTTAATTATTTTTTAGTACTGTTCCCTTGTCATGTTTTTATTCCACTTCTACTGCAAAATACACTTAGTTTCACAGTACAAACTCCCAAATACCCACTGACCCTCAATTATCCCCTTTCTTAGGGTGTTTCCTTTTAGCAAATCTTGATTTGTCTATTTCAACATTTAAACCTCGTCCACCAATCTATTGTTCCATGTGTAATTCAAATTCTCCACAAAAAGTTGACCAGTTGCAAATGATGTTACTTGTGCAGTTGATTTCATCTTTGACCATTTGATATGAAAAATGATTTCATCGTAGAAGAATGTTGAAAATAATGAAATTAGTTTCTCTGTCTATGACTATTGCATAGCCATGTGTTATTATAAGTGGATGGCTGAAAATTGCACTTTGTCCTTCTCCTCCTCCTCCTCCTCCTCCTCATTCTCCTCCTCCTCCTCCTCCTCCCCCTCCTCCTCCTCCTCCTCCTCCCCCTCCTCCTCCTCCTCCTCCTCCTCCTCCTCCTCCTCCTCCTCCTCCTCCTCCTCCTCCTCCTCCTCCTCCTCCTCCTCCTCCTCCTCCTCCTCCTCCTCCTCCTCATTAGTTTCTGGCATTTGAAGAAAAGGGAGATCTTAACCCATTGCCGACAGGGGATAGATTTGCTTACACAGGATCCAGGATGAGTTTTATTTCTGATCGAGGCAGCTTCTGCAACATAATTTGATTTTTCCCACTCCCTTTTAGTCACTCATTGTAGAGCTAGATCCATCTTTGTGTTTTGTTTTTTTGTGTGTTTTACTGTTTTTAGAAATTTATATCTGTCATATCACAGGTTCCACAAATTCTGCAGTTGACTAAAATTGTAGTTCAGGGTCCATATCAACTCATTTTTTTTCTTTATACTCAATGTGATAAAAGTATTACTGTTTTAGGGGGGAACAAAAAGTAACTTTATTTTTTCGTAATTGTGTTCTGCCACGAACGAACAAGAAACTTATAACCATCCAAAATGAAGAGGTACGGAAGAGGAAGGAAACTTGTGCTTTTGACAATGAGTGGCACATTGTAGGCATTGGGCATGGTGTGAGTCACCTTCCTCCTCTCGTTCTGCCTGCACATCTTTCATCTGCGGTACTTTAGAGCAAGAGGTCGGGAACTTGCTATGTGCCATCACTCTATAGAGATAGTGCTTGCTACAGACCGTAGATGGGTGCCATTCAAGGTTCTCTCTCCTGCTGGTGCTAGGAGAAAGTGGTGCCCTCTAGGTTTTGTAAGTGAGTTGAAAACCATTTTGCGTAGTATTACGGCAGTTATAGTAATTATGACTGCAATTGTCAACTTCACTCACTCATTACTTACAGTACAATAAAATAACATAGTGATCCAAAATCCCCGAACGCCATGACGCCCATTGTCAGGCAAGAGGTCCTGCGTCAAGTATGACGAAAAGACACGTCATCCGTCGTTAACGGGTTAAAGCTGGCACAGTCCACCACACTTTTTGCATGTTGATGTGTCACTTAAAACACTATGATACACTAAGTAATGAAAACAATTTAGGATTACCTTGGTAATGATTGGCAAATGGGATGCTACCCAGATCAGTCAATGGAAAAAGTATTGGCAATCGGTCCTACCTCTTTCACCACTGCTGAAGTTCACGGAAATGTCAAATAGCCTGGCACACAGTAAGGCCACTACCCCTGGGCAGATGTCGGGAAAACAGATAAGGAAATGCAAAGAAAATATCCCTTATTTAAATTTTGATATATAGAATATAAATCGATGTTACATAATTATCAAAATAATGCTTATCATACTATAATATATAATTTATAGATGATATTCCAAAGTGCCTATATGGTCATACGAACACTTGTGTTATTATTGTTGATGTCTGTGGACTTGGAAAAAGCGGATATATTTTCAAGATTCATTACTTCCGTTGTTATTGGTGAGCACTATTTTACACATTTACACTTACCTTCCTCTTTAACCCATTTGTGCCAGATGACATTCTGACACGTTTCATGGTTTTTGTGTCGGTTACCGGCAACAAGATATTTGATCAAGGCCGGCGCTTGGATTGAGCAAGCGGACAGCTCAGGCTTGCAGGTTAATGGGTTAAGCCATTAATACCCATTTTATGCTATTCTCAGATTGATTCTTATTAATACCTACCATAAAAAAGAATCATTAAGTAAATGACAATGATATATCTATAGAAAAATGATTAAGAAAGTGTAAAATTATTCCTAATGCAAGTTCTGCGAATGATACAAATTCCTGCTTTAGTGTTATTAAAAACATATATAATGGACCAGTTATTCATACTTCATATGCAGACCATGGCCCATGATTATTCTGGATATTATATTAATGCTAATAAGGGGAGTAGTTCAGTAGAGTTCTCTCAAAAGACTTGGCAAACATGATTTTAAAGGTAGCTAATTGGTTTAGTTACTGCGTTAAAATTCCTATTTCTGATACTTCAGTTCTGAAATGCTACAAGGAATATACTTTAAGATTAGAAATATTTAAAGTAAAACTACGTCTTCTCCTCGCCAGGCGACCATGTCATCCCGCTGTACATCCCCCAGTGCTACGACTGCAAGTTCTGCAAGTCCCCGAAGACCAACCTGTGCAGCAGAATCAGGGCCACCCAGGGCAAGGGCCTGATGCCCGACGGAACCTCTCGCTTCACTGCTCGCGGCCAGAAGATCTTCCACTTCATTGGCTGCTCCAGCTTCTCCGAGTACACTGTGGTGTCGGAAATGTCGGTTGCCAAGGTTAGAACGAAGTATTTTGCTCATTGAGATTGGCTGTACTTTTTGGTTCTTTTGTGAGTTATTTCTGGTGGATTCTAAATGAAAAGCATAATGTGAGGAAGATTTCTTCAAGGAGGCAAATAGCTAGTGTTTTTATTATTTATGGAGTAGTCAGCATATGTTTTTCTTTTTTTCTGGCTGTACTTTTTGGTTCTTTTGTGAGTTATTTCTGGTGGATTCTAAATGAAAAGTATAATGTGAGGAAGATTTCTTCAAGGAGGCAAATAGGTAGTGGGTTTATTATTTATGGAGTAGGTATTTCTATCTCAACTTTTCAAAGTATTTATTAAGTAATAGGCAGTAATGCATTTATTAACATTTTCAATTCCAAAAACAAAAATAACTAGTTCCCCCATATAGGATAGATTAAAAAGTATAAATATATAAAATACCTTAATTTTAGAATTAACAGTCATGTTTGTTACCCAATGTAAACCAGCTTGCATCACCTGCTGTATTTTGTATATTGTGATATAAGCTGTATAAAAATGTATATATATATGTATATATATATATATATATATATATATATATATATATATATATATATATATATATAATTATATATATATATATATACATATATATATATACATATATATATATACATATATATATATACATATATATATATATATATATATATATATATATATATATATATATATATATATATATATATATATATATATATATATATATATATATATATTTAAAACTTGAATTTTCTTCCAGGTTAATGAAAAAGCTCCCCTAGATAAGGTCTGCCTCCTTGGCTGTGGCATTAGCACAGGATATGGTGCTGCTCTCAACACTGCCAATGTGAGTATTTATATTAATGCTGTTTTTAATTATGTATTTTTTTTAAGATAGAATGATGTTTATTCCTCATTGATATAGATGTATAACATACTCCCTGACCTGTAGTCGAACCTCAACCACATGACCCAACAAAAGGATCTTCAAGCTAGAATCGTACTACCACCTTGGAATTTACCTATATACTTAAACTTGAGTAATAAAAGTTGTAGTTTTATAGACAATCTCTGGGCAATCAGTGGCATTGGCTAGAAATTCCACTACAAAGTCAGATATCCAGAGGTCATTTTAAGATGAAGCAGTAATGCAAGCCATAGTATATTGTAGTTTAGTTGAGCGATGTTGAAAATGCTACATCCATGACCACTCAGTTCAGTTCAGTTCAGTTCAGACAGATTTGCGAAGACGTCGCTTTGCCCAGGCTATATGCACAAGGCGGCCCGGCCTCTGCCAGCTATGAGTGCTGACTCATCTTATCTAATCTTATCTGCCACTTGTCAAAAATGATAAAACGGTGTTTTGACTATTTACTTCATTGTCAAATAATCTTTAGTTTAACCCAGTCACGACGGGAGCATTCCAGCCCTGCATCTTACAATGCCGGGGCTCTCGAACACATAGGCTTAAATCAGTTAAATAAACGACGCCATATGGCGTCACCCAGCGAATGGACCTTGAATGTGCGGTACCGTAGTGTACCACCCATCCAGAGAGGGTTAATATAAAACTATAATTGTCATAGCTTTTGTTGTCACTAACTCCCTTACAGCTCTTTCCACCTCCCACCCTCGCTGGCTAATGGCTCCAAACATAGCCCTGTAGGAGGATAAATTAGCCAGCAGAAACATGCTATCTACTTAACCCATTCACGCCGGGGCCATTCCGGCTTTGCACGGTTGCTATACCGAGGTTTTCGAACGCATCATCCGAACGCTTCAAGATTCTCGGGTGCACGGGCCGCAAGCCTGGGCTGCCCGCTCGCTCACCTCGAGCGCCGGCCTTGGCCAGATATCTCGTCGGTGGCGTCGGACGCGAAAACCACGAAACGTGTCAGCACGTCATCCGGCGTGAGTGGGTTAAAGAGCAGCACCCAGTAGACACACCTATTGGAGTAGAAAGAAAATTTTGACCCAGTAGTAGCCCTGGATTAAGAAGAAAATAGGAAAAGCATAATGCCAGATCACTGACTTCTTTATCCTGGAATATTTTTTTCTTTTCTATCAAGCAAATCATCAGCTATTGTAGTCAGCGCAATCAAGCTTGCATGATGATGATGCATCATGTTCATCAAATCAAAATATAAATATTGATATCGCACACGTTTAACTTTCCGCAGGTTGAAGATGGTAGTAACGTGGCAGTTTTTGGACTTGGTGCCGTGGGTCTGGCTGTGGCAATGGGTTGCAAGGAGCGGGGAGCTAAGAAGATCATTGGCGTGGATATCAATGAAGACAAGTTCGAGATTGGTGAGTAGGAACAGGGAACTGTCTCTGCTTTAAAATTCAGCAGATGGAATCTTTTATTGTAAAAGGATCCAGATTTTGTTATTTTTAAACAATGATAATGGTTTGTTTATTTTTATTATTATTATTTTTTTAATGTTTCACTTGATTATACTCTATTCTTCCACAGCCAAACAGTTTGGATGCAATGAATTCCTGAACCCAAAGAAGGTGGAGGACACCGTAGCATCCCCTCGCTGAAATGACTGACGGTGGCTGCGACTACACCTTTGAATGCATTGGCAATGTGAAGACTATGCGTCAGGCACTGGAGGCTTGCCACAAGGGCTGGGGACAGAGTGTCATTATTGGTGTGGCTGCCGCTGGCCAGAAATTTCAAATAGTCCGGTTCCAGCTGGTTACAGGGCGAGTGTGGAAGGGTTCAGCATTTGGAGGTGAGTTTGACTCTGGGGATTATTTTAGGATTTTGTAGCAATGTGATGCATATAATGTTTAAAGAAAACTGAAAGATTGCAATATAAAAATAGGGGGTGAAGTCTTTTTTCTTGACTATTAGTTAAGGTTTCATTTCACTCCGTGTTTAGACTGTGAACCAAATTCCTCCTAAATGTTCTTCCACACACAATGTAACATTATCTCTTCAGGTTGGAAGTCCCGTGAAAGTGTGCCAAAGTTGGTGGACAGCTACATGGACGGCAAGGTCATGGTGGATTGAAGTTCTGTGACCTTCAATGGCCTCGGTAAGAGATCAACGGGGCTTCCTTTGACCTGATGCACCAAGGGAAGGCCCTCAGGACAGTTGTCAACATGTAAATGAGTCAGTTTAAGAATAAAAGTAAATTTCCCTTTATTTCTTTCTTTCATTAATGCAAAGTATTTAGTTCCTTAGAATATTCTATCTCGTAGGCCCCTATTATTTACTGTTGTCTTTATAGTGGTCTTGCATTTGCTCAAATTGTATAAGAGTGATTCTGACTCCAGTCAATGTTGAACCCCATGTCTAAGTTCTAAATCAAATGGCATTATTCTAAGGCATTATGTCAGAGGATGTAATACACTTTCCAAAGTTTTATAATGAAATTTATACCAGTGGAATAAATATATACTTTACATTTTTCTTTTTTTTATCATTGAGAGTGAATTGCCTTTTCTTTTTACTTTATTCGGGCAGAATAGCATTCCCCATGAATTTCATTTTGAATAGAATGAGGTTGCAGAAAAAAATATTGAAATAAATAATGTAGCAGAATAATAGATATTGCTATGTGTAATGTATTTGTAGTTCTTGTAAGAACAAGGGAAACCATTAGTTTAGCAACCTGTAAATACATATAAATAGATATTTCTCCTGTAGTGCAAAATATGAAACGAATAGAGTTGTTAGATGGAACTCAAAATTTTACCGAAAATGAGCTGAAAAGTTCATACAAAATGCCATAAATGTTTGCATATTAAATTGAAGAGGTAAAATCTTTAAAAGTGAATCAAAGTAAACATTCCATCAAAGGAACCAATAAATATTTGTACAGACTTGATGTAAACCTAAACCTAATAGAGGTTTTACAAAGTAGCTGATAGTTTCAAATTTGAATCTACTCTCATGTCAATTTGGTTTTGTATTAAGTAGAAATATTGATTCATTCTCAGGGCACAGTGCTAAGAGACCTTGGCTTTCAATTTTCTTTTATGGAAATTACTAATTTAGGAAATGATATTAACCCTTTCCCGACAGGGCATTCGTTACGAAGACCCCCTATGCCAGGGGATTGTAATATTGCATTGAAATCGTCACACTGGCATGACGGCCCGGCATTGGGAGTTTGGCTGTGTCACACGAGTGTGACGCATCGTCGTCATAGGGTTAATGATGTCTCCTGTGGAAGACATGTTATAGAGAATGCATTGATACATCTAATACAGAGAAATATTTTTACACTAAGATATTCATCTACTCCACCCTCAGAGTAAGGAAGAGAAAAGGCTCTTAATTTAGATTCATTTTGCTCCTGAGTTGGTGTGAAAAAAAAAAGTTATAAGATGGTAGGAAATCGCTCCTGTCATCAGAATTACCTTCCCTCATCAGCAGCTATTTTTTTTTTTTTTTAGTATAAAGAATAAGATCAGTCTACTGATGCTCTGAATGCTTTTTATATATATATATATATATATATATATATATATAATATATTAATGTATAAGGATTTCATATCTTCATTAATATTACTAAAAGGGAGAGTTTAGGGTAAAATTGCATTTGATGAGAAGAAATTAATAACTGGAAGAAAAGTGATGAAGAGATGTAAGTAGGGGAATTTACTGTTTCATATTGATTACTGACAAATTAGATATATCAATAATGTAAAAAGTAATGATGTAATATTCTATTGTTTCTCAACAAAGAAGAAAATCTGTTGTCCCATATAACAAACGTGTTCTATTTGGGCTATAGATTCGTTAGTAGAAGCTCATTAACTTGCATTATACTATTTCTATTTTCTAGATCTCTGTGTATACTTTGTAAAAGCTACAGAGGGTAAAATTAGGGGAAAATGATGATGGGTTTTTCATTATGCTCAAGAGATATCAAATTATCTAATCACTGGTGAATTTTGTTTTCTCTCTCTCTCTCTCTCTCTCTCTCTCTCTCTCTCTCTCTCTCTCTCTCTCTCTCTCTCTCTCTCTCTCTCTCTCTCTCTCTCTCTCTCTCTCTCTCTCTCTCTCTCTCTCTCTCTCTCCCTCTCTCTCCCTCTCTCTCGCTCTCTCTCCCCCTCTCTCTCCCTCTCCCTCTCCATCTCCATCTCCATCATCTCCATCTCCATCATCTCCATCTCCATCATCTCCATCTCCATCATCTCCATCTCCATCTCCCTCTCCCTCTTCCTCCCTCTCCCTCTCTCCCTCTCCCTCCCTCTCCCTCTCCCTCTCCCTCTCCTCTCTCTCTCCCTCTCTCTCTCTCTCTCTCTCTCTCTCTCTCTCTCTCTCTCTCTCTCTCTCTCTCTCTCTCTCTCTCTCTCTCTCTCTCTCTCTCTCTCTCTGTCTCTCTCTCCCTCCCTCCCTCTCTCTCTCTCTCTCTCTCTCTCTCTCTCTCTCTCTCTCTCTCTCTCTCTCTCTCTCTCTCTCTCTCTCTCTCTCTCTCTCTCTCTCTCTCTCTCTCTTCTCTCTCTCTCTTCTCTCTCTTCTCTCTCTCTCTCTCTCTCTCTCTCTCTCTCTCTCCCTCTCTCTCTCTCTCTCTCTCTCTCTCTCTTCTCTCTCTTCTCTCTCTCTCTCTCTATAAATAAATAAAATATATATATATATATATATATATATATATATATATATATATATATATTATATATATATATATAATATATATATATATATATATATATATATATATATATATATATATTATATATATATATATATATGTGTGTGTGTGTGTGTGTGTGTGTGTGTGTGCGCGCGCGTGTGATTTATTTATTCATATTAGTGTACCATTAATTTGCCGTTTTCTCTGATAGTTTATGCACGAAAAAGTTCAAATGGCAAGTAGAACAATATGGAAAGGATAGAATATACTCGATTGCTTTTGCAAACTTCTTTTTCAAACGCATTTATGTCTCTTTCTTAATGTTATTCAAGCTCACTCTCTCCGGAGAAAATTTCAAGGAAAATTAGAAAGTTGAGTTACAATCTAAATATCCAAAGACAATAATTTAGTAGCTGATAGACAGTGTCTAAAGTCTGCATCAATGGAACGCCACTTTTTTGCATAATGCATCTATTTATGCAAGCACAATGCTACATACACTCGTACCACATAAAAACATCCATACAGAAACACACACACACACACACACACACACACACACACACACACACATCTCTTTATGTACTAAACGACATATAATTTAATGTTTATTTTCCTTTAGTTTATGTAGGATAGCACCCTTACAAACATGATGAACCAATGACTTCAGTGACTTCATCTGATGCTTCTTTCAATCTTGCATTCAAGGAAACACTACTTTTCCATTCCCTCGTTCCCTTAGTCGCTTTAGCAGTCGTTATCTTAAATATAAATATAAGTTTAGATATAAGTGACATTCCTATACTACAAAGAAGCTCCTTAAATCATATAACACACAATAAATACATAGGCGGGAGCAGCAATGAAGCTATATGCCGCATTCAAAAGTGGCGTTTAAATGACTCCCCAGATATAAACGATATATATTTCCATTCACGGATATTCTGAAAGCGGCAGATTATTTCACTGTTTATTGTCATTTGTTTCCTTTCTCCAATTCAGTCGACTGACGTCGGGCGCTAAGAGCCCTCACGAACTCCTAGAGCATCTAATATACGCCCAAAAGGGACCCTTGGAACGCATGGGAGGACGCCACTATAGGGCTGTGTTTGGGAAGCACCGACCTTCATCCCGCCCTGATTTTATATCTCTACATCTATACCATAAGTCGTAATGACAATGGGTATGTAAGCATACCATGAGACGGCAATATTTCCCCATGAACATTCTAAATATCAGAGACGTAGCACTATGAAATATGCGATTCTGGCAACGTCATCGTAGATAAGTGCTAATGAAGGAAAGATAACAGTTATTTTTAGTTCTACTGTTATATAAAGAAGGCGCCGTGTGCAGTGTGTATGGCTGATAAAGGAAATGATTTGGTTCAGTCAGATCAAATGATGATGACGATGACGCAGCTGTTGGTAAGAAGGACTTCGGCATAGACAAGATTTACCGAAATAAAACTTAAAAGTAAAACCTCAGAATCTATCTGATTAAATATCAAAGGGGTCTAATAAAAAAAAATATATATTAATAATCTATAGAAGTTGCATATTCAGAGGTGATAAACTTTTTAAACCAATGCAGTTTGAGTTTGGCCATTACTCTCATATTCTCACCTATTTATCCCCAAAGTCCACACCACACACGGTTAATTATAGGCGAGGACCTCAACAGTGACATAGTTCGCCCCTTGATTGTTTACAACGAAATATCCGGAGAAAAAAAAAAACGGAAGGGGAAGGAGAGTGGTGAGGGGCAAGGGGGAGAGTGGGGAGAGGGAGGAGGGCGAGGAGAAGGGAAAGGAGGGAGGAAAGGGTGACGGTGGGAGAGGGAGAGGGGAGGAACTAGAAAATAATGGAGACAGACGAAGAGTAAAAAAAAAAAAAGGAAAAAGGTGGAGATGGGAAGGAGGTCGAAAAGTAAACGACAAGAGGAAGTAAAAGGTGCAGATAGAA
>BOPN01000064.1:277897-285397 GCA_017312705.2 Penaeus japonicus
CTCTTCCTCTTCTTACTTCTGCTCCTCCTCCTCCACTACCACTTCCCTCTCCTCTTCCTCTTCTTACTTCTGCTCCTCCTCCTACTCTTAATTGTCTTCCTTCCCCTCTTCCTCTTGTTGTTGCTTCTGTTCCTGCTTCTTCTCCCTTTCTTCCACATCCTCTTTGTTCTTTTCCTCTTTCTCCTCCACCACCACCACTATCACCTCCTCCTTCATCAAACTTTCTTCTCCAACTCTTCCTCCTTCTCCACTACCTCCCCCTCCACCCCAACTCCTCCTCCTCCTCCACCTAACCTACTTCCATCTCCACCACCTCCACCACCTCTTCCACTAAAACTACCTCCTTCTCCACCCCAAGTCCTCCTCCTCCTCCACCAAACCTACTTCCTTCTCCACCCCTTCCACTACCTCCTCTTCCCCTCCCCCCCTTTCACCCTCACCACCTCTTCCTCCTCCCCCTCTTAACTTCCCTACCCATTTCCCCCTCCCCCTCCACCTCCACCTCCACCTCCACCTCCCCCTCCTAACTTCCCTCCCCATTTCCCCCGCAGGTTGAGGAGGGCAGCACCGTCGCCATCTTCGGTCTGGGCGCCGTGGGTCTGGCGGCGGCGATGGGGTGCAGAGACCGTGGGGCCAAACTGATCATCGGTGTCGACATCAACGAAGCGAAATTCGAGACAGGTGGGTGAGGGTGGGTGAGGGAGGGTGAGGGTGGGTGAGGGAGGGTGAGGGAGGGTGTGAGGTGTTGGTTGTGTGTGGAAGGAAAAGAGGGTCGAATGAAGTAAGACGGCGAGGAATCTTGGAGAGATGTGATTGCGTTTTTTGTTGTTGTTGTTGTTTGTTGTTTGGGTTATTATTTTTTATTATAAAGTATTGGTGCTAGATTTAGTACTTGTATCGCTATTAATTAGCATTGTCATCATCATTACCATTACTACCACCACCACCATCATTATCATCATCACTATTACCATCACATCACCACCATTGCCATCTCCATCACTATCACATCACCACCATCATCACAATCACATCACCATCACCATCACCACCATCATAAACAACCCAACCATCCCCCCCTCCGTCCCGGGACACCTTCCTGAGCCTCCCTCTCCCCCGACAGCCAAGCGGTTCGGCTGCAACGCCTTCCTGAATCCCCTGAAGGTGCAGGACACCGTCGCGTCCCTCGTGGAGATGACCGACGGAGGCTGCGACTACACCTTCGAGTGCATCGGCAACGCGAGGACCATGCGCCAGGCCCTGGAGGCGTGTCACAAGGGCTGGGGCGAGAGCGTCGTCATCGGCGTGGCGGCTGCGGGCGTGGAGATCTCGACCAAGCCCTTCCAGCTGGTGACGGGCCGCGTGTGGAAGGGCTCGGCCTTCGGAGGTAAGGGGACCACGACGCTCGCTTTGGGGATTTGAGTTATTCTTCGGGTAGTTGTTGTTTTTCGGTTTATTGTTAGTTTATTTATCAGTTACTTATTATTTTCCGGTTTGTTGTTATTGTTTATTTATCGGTTATTTGTTGTTATTATTTATTTATCAGTTACTTATTGTTTTCCGGTTTGTTGTTATTGTTTATTTATCGGTTACTTACTGTTTTATGTTTTGTTATTATTATTTATTCATCGGTTACTTATTGTTTTCTGTTTTGTTGTTATTATTTATTCATCGGTTACTTATTGTTTTCTGTTTTGTTATTATTATTTATTCATCGGTTACTTATTGTTTTCTGTTTTGTTATTATTATTTATTCATCGGTTACTTATTGTTTTCTGTTTTATTATTATTATTTATTCATCGGTTACTTATTGTTTTCTGATTTCTTCTTATTACTTATTCACCATTTACTTTTCTTGTTTCTTTGTTTTTCTTTTTCTTTTTATTTATTTATTTATTTATTTATTTATTTTTTTTTGGGGGGGGGGAGGAAGTCCTTTTTTCGGGTCATTCGAGGAGGCTGCTCGTTCGTAATTCATTATTTTAAAAGACATGTAGTCTTTAACGTTTATGATTTAGCAGAGGGAGTCGCAAGATAGAACATGGCGTCTCACCCTGTTTGTTTGTTTTGTTTTTTTTAGTCCGAGATAAACTTGCGCACACATAGCCTGGGAATATTCCTCTTGCAGTGGTAAAAAAAAAATACAATTGAAGTACCACAGTTTATATATTGGATTCATTCTTCCATTTCGCATATGAACTTGGGTTAATTATTACTTCTCTCAATTGAAGCATTAGTTTTTTATGCAGTATGTCGGATTTCGTTCTTCCGAAATCAATTTACAACATTTTGGCTATTACATCTTTTAGTCCATCGTGTCTTCTAACATTTGATGATGTAAACAACGTCAAAGGAAGAAAGACATGAGCACTGGCTTCGTAAAATTTCCACTAAAGCAGCCTTAATGTAGGACTATAATAATATCAGTGAATCATTTAGTGTTAAAACTGAAGTCTTTGGTTTTGCCTATTACGGTTGTTAACTATTTTGATGCTCTTAGATCCACTGGACCTCATACTTTCTATCGCATTCCACGAGAGAAAAAAAGGGGGCATAATCCCCTGTACTTTCGTTCTTGTCTTACCAGGCTCAATTTCGGTAGCGCAAACTTCTTAACTTCCTTTTTACTCGACTTATTTCCGTCCGGGTTGACACCATTATGACCTTTGGTGTTCGTAGATGTGGAGTCTGGCTGCGATTCCGGAAGTTTCTTTGAGTATTCGGTTGCCGGTGGATCTTCAAGGTGTTTCACGATATTTTTTTTCTCTCTCTTACTGTGACTGTGTTTTACTATATATGTATAAATGCTTTTATATTTCATATTTTGTTCAGCGTAACAGTCGCTATCACCATGATGCCAAAAAGTATTCAGTTTAGGGTTTAAACGAAATAATATCAATTTCTCAACCAATTTAAACGCTAACCCGTATTGCTCTTAGGGCATTAATTCATACCCAGCCTTAATAATTTAACAATTTAGCCTTCAAAGTTTCCTCGATATATGCCTCAGGGATTCTCCTATACCCAATTTAACTCCCAAGGAAATTTACCTTAAACTTAACAACCTAACATCAAAACAAACTAACCTAAACAACCAGATATTCCTAACTCTATCATTTCCCGCTTTCAGGTTTCAAATCCCGAGACAGCGTGCCTAAGCTGGTGGACAGTTATATGGACGGCAAGGTCATGGTGGACGAGTTCGTGACCTTTACGAAGCCCTTGCAAGAGATCAACGAAGCCTTTGACCTTATGCACCAAGGGAAGGCTCTCAGAACGGTCATTAACATGTAAGGGGATTGATTACCTATTGACAAAAGGAGTTTCACTTCTGTGAATATTGTTGAAAATAACATATTCCGCTTGAACTTCTGCTAAAGAATGTAGTGCATTTGTCAAGTGAATAAAATTTTCATCCCTTTCATTACCTTTACCTTTTTTTGAAATTAGATTATTGCTTGGATATTTTCCTTACAGCATATACCGAATTATAAGGCGCATTTTTTCTTTTCAAAGATGCTTTTTAAATATAACGTGTCCTATGTCATTACCTCAAGGAAATTGGGTATTTATTATGCAAGCTGTACAATTAAAAATCAGAGATATTAATAATACTATCACTAATACTATTATTCATACAGTAACACAATGTACTTCGAACTAGGGTTACATCTTACAGATTACCGAATGCTTTATTTATCATTATTTTTTTGTTTATCTTTATACATTATTATTTGCATTTTCAAATGACTTTACAGATGAAAGAAAAATAACTGCCAGAATGTTTTTTTTTTAGATATACAAATAGTTTCAGAGGGTAAATGTTTGACAGGAAGCATGTGACAAAAAGTGGGTTTTACTGAAAGAATTACACGGTTCTGCAAAAGAAGTATTTGTGAAATTTGAAATTAACGGACACGCGCACCCGTATATGTGATCAAACACTCTACTATATGACTCCCCATGGCTTTCGTTCATGTTTTCTCTTCTTTTCATTTTCATGTCTTTTCTTTTATTTTTTTTATAGTAGCTTCATTTATTTTCATTTTTATTTTGGTTAGTTTAAAGATATATCACTCCTTCCTGTCTTAAAGAAAGAAAGAAAGAAAAAAAACAACACATACAAACTACCGAGTAAATCGAACAGTGTACATTTTCTTTAGTTAAAAAATACATATATGTATTTTTTTTTAAGATATACCTCACTCCCATGTGTCATCTTTTCCCTCCAAATCACCAGGCATATTCCAACTTCTAGCCTGAGTATTCCATATGCCTCTTTCTTCCTCCTATGCATATTGGTGCATGACAAAACTTAATCTGGAATCGCTACAACATAATGGATTTGGAGAAAAAATATCCAGTGGACTGGAAACAATGAAAATACTATAGTAACCCCTATCCATCTCTTTGTCAAGTTGTGAATTTGAAGTGAAATCAAAATGGTTTCAAAAGACATTCAAAATCGCAAATATTCTGGAAAAAAAATCTAATTGTTGACTCACTGGGATCCGAAGTTTTATAAACACTGAAGTTTTTCTTCCCAAAGTTCCTGAATTTATATATATTTTGTCCGTTACGGTAATAAGACATTATGCTTAACCTAACCGGAGCCACCGCGGGAACCCCCCCCCTCCCCCTTTCCCCCTCCTCCTGTTGTATTCAAATTATCCAGAAACATCTATATCTACATGCTAAGTGAGTTGGTCAAGTTAGCATCATTATCAGTAGTAGTAATAGGCTAGTAGTAGTAGTAATAGAAACAGTGATAGGCCTATGAGTAAATGATTGGTAAACATAAAATAAAGAAAATAGAACTGAAAAGCGTAAATAAATAGGCCTAATGTTATTTTTATATGACTCCGGGCACTGTGCCAACATACCCCAATTTTGTTGAGCCAATATTTGTCGTCTACAACATTACTGATTAAAGTAAATGTTAGTCTATGCCTAGAAGGGTAAATATTCACTACATATTGAATTACGACTGAATTGTTAATTTCTCTTGTGTAACTAGAAAAAAATGTACTTATATACTTAGACATATACAGTATAAAGAGTAGAACGTAAAAAAAAAAAAAAAAAAAAATGTTTCGACAAAATTATAAATAAAATTCAAAGGTCACAATCACACCTTATTGCATCGTAACGTATTACAATTATTGATTCCGCAATAACAAAACAAACAAACAAAAACATGAACACGAGTAGAAACCTTCACTTCACCAATTATTTGTCCATCACAAATTAACTAAAATAACAAGAACCATGACACAGAAATAAAACTAATCACTCTGACACACTGAACAAACAACAGGTAAGCAATTCAATCTTTTAACTTAGCTCACTGACTTTGAAACACCACATTGGACCGGAAAATTAATTGCAGTCTTTGTGGTTAGAACATATGTTTCAACACTCAATAACTTCTTCGGTAATTGTCTATTGTGGATCTATTCTTTTTGTCGAGTGTGATTGTGAAAAGACATAAAGAGAGAGAGAGTAAAAGAAAGGGAGAGAGAGAGAGTAAGTGAGAGAGAGAGAGAGAGAGTAAGTGAGAGAGAGAGAGAGAGAGTAAGTAAGAGAGAGTAAGAGAGAGTAAGTGAGAGAAAGAGAGAGAGAGAGAGAGAGTAAGTAAGAGAGAGTAAGAGAGAGTAAGTGAGAGAAAGAGAGAGAGAGAGAGTAAGTAAGTAAGAGAAAGATAGAGAGAGAGTAAGTGAGAGAGAGAGAGAGTAAGTGAGAGAGAGAGAGTAAGTAAGAGAAAGAGAGAGAGAGTAAGTAAGAGAAAGAGAGAGAGAGTAAATAAGAGAAAGAGAGAGAGAGAGAGAGAGAGAGAGAGAGAGAGAGAGAGAGAGAGAGAGAGAGAGTAGAGAGTGAGAGAGAGAGAGAGAGAAAGAGAGAGAGAGAGACTGTTCATCAGGTAGCATGTTTCATTTTTGAGCAATTCCTTGTCATCATTTCTGAGAACAGAAGCAAATCACTCCATCCTGTTTCCTACAGTGAAAAAGATTCTGTTACTAATAATATATTGTTCTAACCTTCCGAACGTAACTGATCCTTCGTTATTGGTAAGTGCAAGACACATTTCAAAGAAATACTATTTTGTTTATAACAAATATATTTTCGGTATCTGTAAATACCTATAAATACGAGTTTATAGAAATTGCAGTACGACAACATACTCCGCGCTGCCAGACGTACACTACATCGACCCTGATCTCTCCATTACCGGAAAATTTAATCATTTTATCAAAGTAGCAGCATTAGGACTAATATTTTGAATGCCAATTTACGCCAAGTCGTTCTCAGTTCGTGAAAAAATAGAAAAATAAGAGTCGTAAAGTCGCTAAAGTAATGAACATCACCATGCAAATAAAGCAGGAAGTAAACAAAATCCGAAAATCCACTTTGATAAACTTAATCAAATGTATATCAACCACCTACTACCTTTATAAAGCACCTGACATGTTATTAACCGACATCCTATTAGAACTATTAGAAGAGACGGGGAATAAATGATAGAAAATAGAGAAGAGGTGAGGGATTAGGTCGCCTTTATAAATGTATAAATTTATAAATTATAGATTTATTAGGTCGCCTTTATACTACCTTTATAAAGCACCTAACATGTTATTAACCGACATCCTATTAGAACCATTAGAAGAGACGGGGAATAAATGAATGGAAATAGAGAAGAGGTGAGGGAGAAGAGACGGGGGAATAAATGACAGAAAATAGAGAAGAGAAAGAGGCGAGGGGGAAGAGACGGTGAATAAATGATAGAAAATAGGCAGACAGATAGAGGTGAGGGGTTGACAACTATTAGAATTGACGGGGAATAAATGATTGAAAATAGAGAAGAGGTGAGGGGGAAGATACGAGGAATAAATGACAGAAAATAGAGAAGAGAAAGAGGCGGCGAGGCGTCAGGTCGCCCGACTCGCTCTCGCGTCCGATCAACAGTTGGTCGTGAACTTGTGTCGCGAGCGGGTCAACGTTCGACCTCTCCCTCGCTTTTCCTCACAGCTCGACGTGAGGCTTACGGGAATATCGTTTCTTCGACGTCGGAAGGTAAGATACACTTATTCTCTCCCTTCGTCAGTAGTTTTAGAAGTGTAATTGATTCGGATAAGGGCGGCAGAGGGAGGTTCTCTCCAGCGGTGTGCCAGGCAGGCAGGTTTTTAAGTGTGGGATTCTGGGGATAATTTTGTGCATGGGTCTGTGAGGAAGGGCTAAGGATATCCTGGCCACATGGTTTGATTTTCAGGGAAGTCCTCGCCACGGGTGCAATTGCAGGTCATTCTTGCGTCCATAACGAAGGCCGTTAATGGGAAAATCGCGTCGTTGGTTCGCCAGCACACGAGGAAAGGGTCACGTGTTGCTAAATGTTCTTCGAGTGGGTTCGTCTTTCACCTGAATTTTCAGCGGTGGCTGGGACCTGGGACGGGCAATGACCTTAAGGACGTATGGCTATTTCTTAGGTCATGAGGGCGTGTTGG
>BOPN01000064.1:317897-320397 GCA_017312705.2 Penaeus japonicus
ATGGGGGAGAAGGAGAGGAAGGGAGAGGGAAAGGGAGAGAGAGGAGGTGATATAAGGGAAGGGGGAAGGTGGTATGGAAGAGGAGGAGGGGGTCTGGATAAGTTAAGAAAGTTAAGAAAGCATGAGAAGAAGAAAGAACAGTAAGAGTAAGAAAGGGAAGTAGAGGGCGAAGAAAAAATAAAGACGAAGGCTTAGGACGAGAAATGAAAGGACTATAAGGGAAGAAAGAAAGTGAGAGATAACGAGAGGAAGAAGAAAGGGAAACCACTAAAGGAAATGAGATAACGATGAAAGAGAGAAAATAAAGAAACATATTTCAAAATTAACGAATTTAAAAAATGGCGGGAAGAATGCCGGAACCAGTGAAGCGACCGCAGGACTAAAATAAGAAAGACAGTAACAAATGATTTGAGAGAAAGAAATTCATTTATTTGTCATTAGATAATGATGTGATTGTGGATTATGAGTAATAACAGGTGGAGATTAATAATCTCAAGTATGAGTTAGGGATCTTGTTATGATACGAGACTCATCAGAAATGATGACTTGATATTTTCAAAGGGTCGGAAGATATAGTGATGAAATATTTGTATTATGATAGTGTTCGGAAATTTGATATTAGGGTGTATTGAGCAGATTATTAGATTATATTATTTAAGTAGAGATGAAGGGAGCAAATTTATCTGAACAATTGAATAACGGTTGGGTTCGAAGCGACCGCTGGGTTAGCATAGAATATTTCAGCGATAATCTCATAGTCTCTGCTAATTAATCTCTCTTTCTTTTCTCTCTTATTTCCTTTCTCTCTCTCTCTCTCTCTCTCTCTCTCTCTCTCTCTCTCTCTCTCTCTCTCTCTCTCTCTCTCTCTCTCTCTCTCTCTCTCTCTCTCCCTCTCTCCCTCCCTTCCTTTCTTCCTCTCTCTTTATTTATTTATTAAATTACTTATTGATTTACCTACTTATCTATTCATTTGTTTAATTATCTCTTTTTGTGTGATAAAGTTGGCAAAAGAAAATAAGCGTAAAAGATAGACATTATAAGATACGACATTACGTTGAGACAAAGCTTATTAGCGCGGGCGTGAACCAGACAAGTGGGCGGAGTGCGAGCGAGCGAGCGTGGGCGGTCTGTTGACAGGCGGGCGTGGGCGTGAACGAGTAGGCGTAGTGCTGGTTGATAAGGCGGAAGACATCGTGGGCGTGTGGGTGTCGGGTAGAAAAAAAATAATATTAAGTTGAGAGGATAAAACGAATATCAAGGGATTAAACGTATAAAGAAAATAAAAAAATTAAGATATGATAATAATAATGGAAAAGGTTATAGTTTTAGATGATGAGGATTATAATTAAAACAATGAGGATTATGATTAAATTGATGAGAACTACCGTTATGAGAGAATTAAAGAAAATATAATATGATTGAAGTAATGACAGAAAATCAAGTCAAACTGTTGAATAAATCTACAGAATAAAATAAAATAAATCGTAAAGAGCATTTAGATGTGACGGATCGTGGGCGTGGGCGTCGGGGGGGAAGTGGTGGGGGAGGTGATAAGAAGGCGTGGAATCGAGCCTCAAGCGGTGTGGGCGCGGCGTGGGCGGCGGGTGGCTGGGTGTCATCACGATTCACACCCGCGGCTCTGTCCTCGTGCATAATAACGGGCGTAGGCTTATCGTTAAGATCTCAGGGGGGGGGGAGGTCTTGAGATTCCATGTTTTTTTCTTGTTTATGCATATACACATACACATAAACACACACACACACACACACACACACACGCACACGCACACGCACACGCACACGCACACGCACACGCACACGCACACGCACACACACACACACACACACACACACACACACACACACACACACACACACGCACACACACACACACACACACACACACACACACACACACACAAATACACACACAGAATAAGAATATTGACCTAAGAATATTGATAATAATGATGATGATAATGATAACTAAGATAATGAAGATAATAACAACAATGATAATGAAGCATGTGATAATGATTATGCTGATTACGATAACCGACTCTGATAATTGTATAATAGATGATTTTAATTAATACAAACTTTTCCGTATTAATTAGTGGTGTCAGCTGTATTAGGTTGTGGAACGACCCACTGGTATATAAGGATAACGTCCGTATTACTACAACGAATGAACGACCACGAGCAGGTAGTCTATGTGAAAGAATTTGTTTTCTTCTGGAGGCCGTAGTGGAACCTTGCCGAGTGCCATATGCAAATTAAATCGTCAAGAATCAGCATTTGAGGTTATTCTGTAGTATGTGGATGGTAGATTTTATTTTATTTTTTTTTTTATTTATTTTTTTTACTCGTTATTCGTATCGCTTGCATTGACTGGATTTATGGTGTGTGTGTGTATGCTTGTTTATTTGTATTTATTGATTTATTATTATTATTATTATTTTTTTTTTTTTTGTCACGCGCATCCAATAAATATTTTACA
>BOPN01000064.1:372897-375397 GCA_017312705.2 Penaeus japonicus
AGAACGACAAGAATAAAGAATGAGATTATCTCGGTCTTCCCTTCAAGATAGCATCTGTATATACATTTCTTTTTAGTGATATAGTCATCAGTTATCATATAAGGTAGGATCACATGTGGTCTAATGATGTAACCCTTACTTATACCAGCTACTTAATACGTGTTTAATCATTGTTATTTTAGAAGGATGAGTAAACACAAATAGATAGATTATACTCTTTGAATCAGGATGCCAAATATTTTTTTTATTTTTTATTTATATACTTCTCGTTCAGATTATTGGTAATCAATAGAATTTATATCATGTTTTGAGACAGTTGAGTATATATTTTATTGTAACTAAAATGTCATGTTCTAACAACGCTGATGAATTATGAACTACTTTTTGAATTGATAATGTTATTTTTATTGGTTTGTTAAAATGAATAAAGGGCATGTATATATGTCTTTGATACTGTGATATATCTAATGTCATTCACATTCACAGATAGGAAATTGTAAATATTAATTTACAGTTTACGGCAAATATTATATTTTACGTTAGTATAGGTGTCCATTGTGCTAGATCAATTGAAATCTAAAGAAAATGTTATCTGTAAATTGTTATGGAATTATTAATGATGTCTTGCTACAAAAAATAAACAAACAAACATAAAAAATACAAAAACAAAAAAACAAAAAAAGAGAAAAAAATAATGTCACAGAAATAAATTAGTTGCACTTAATGCATTTTTGTAATCTAATGAGAAAAGGGATGAGTGGAAATTTTTGAATTTGTTGAGATTTCTATTTTTTCTTCTGTTAAATTTCACTCTAATTTTGATTATTTTTTCTACAAATCTTTTGAGAAATGGGGCTTAATAGATCTGTGTAGATGTCTACATTTATGATTTTACAAGAAAAAAAAGACATCAGCCACCAATAAGAATGGCAAATAGATATGCAGGAAAAACATGTCATTAATTATCTTTTCTTGAAACGTTATTAGTAATTATTATTTCCTGCGTATTTGTATTTTTAAACTGGAAGGAAAAGTATTTTCACAACAAATTCAAAAATTTAATTTAAATCATTGAAGTACAATGTGCATTATGTATGCTGATATTAAAGAACCCTGAGATAGGATACAGAATTCAATGATAAAAACAATAACAGTAAATATACATTAAAATGACATAAAAGGGAAAAGCATTTGCAAAACAAATATCGTCTTTGTCTAAAAAAAAACGAGATTCTCACCTTCAAATGTAAAACAGATTCCGGGCGACCTAAATATAAAAATATTACATTACTATCACAATTGCTGCTTTTCCTTTTTATTGCATTATCACAAAATGCACAATTTGAATACTTTTGTTCTTTTGGTGATTGTACATTTGATTCTGTATAAGTTGTAAATTTTATTCCTAAGCTATTGATTTCCTTGGAATATATATATGTGAAGATATATTCTTGCAAATAAGAGGAACTCATAAAACTCGTTTATATATTATTTTCATAGTATGTACCACGTGTGATTTCAGGTAAAGTGGTCATATACCCTTTTTTTTGTTGTTGTATACATATATATCTATATATATATTTGATTGTTAGAGGATATATATATATATATACAGTTGTGTCGAAGAGAAAAGACATGCATGTCTGTATTTGTATATTTTGAATGTACATATTTTATTTGGTAAATCTTTCAGTACTATTTCAAAAAATTGTATGGATTACAATGATCATTTTCCTTATTCTACTGTCTAGAAAAAGAAAGCATAATTATGCATAATTCATTGTGTTTTTTCTGTAGAAATATCCATTTAAGAATACTTCATACAATAAAAAGTAAAAATTCTCACAGGGTCTAATCGATAAACTTATATCACGACAAGAGTAAAATGAGGCATATTTTTCTATTGATTAAGAATTATCGGGATTCTCAGAAATTGTCATTGATTCTAGATATCATTCAAGCACATAAATATTTTGTAAGTAAGTTTTGTTTACGAAAAAACTTGCCTCATCCTATATTTATAGACCTGTGATTTTAAGATCACAAATCATTAATGGTTTTCAATGGATTTCTTTGTATTACTATCTGCAACAATAGTTATGTGATAACTATAGATCTTGTCTTCCATTGTATTATAAACTATCGTCCCAGGTGTAAAAGGTCTCGGATCATTTTATCTTTTCTAAGTGTTGTAGTATAGAAAGCGTAGAATGTAGATGTTGATGTTGATATTAGAATTACGTTAATCCAAATGAGGTCATGTGTTACTTAGGCAATGACTGGTGTAAAACCAACTTCAATATTTGGATGTGTAACAAATCTTTTGAATACTCCCTCTTATCTTGTGTATTTTAGGTATGAGAATGATGCATTTGAAAGGTCTTAACATGTTGTACGGTATCTGTAAATGCTTAACTTTTACTAACCAGAGAGTTGCTCAAAAGTTTGAGGATGTCAGTTATTAATTAAGTGTTTTTGTTATTATAACTATTATCATGTT
>BOPN01000064.1:387897-392897 GCA_017312705.2 Penaeus japonicus
CTTTCAACACATAATCTGTTTACCTCTCCGGTGCCTTTGTTTGGCAGGACAACAAAAACACACACACACATCAACGCGTGCAAGCAGACAAGCAAACGAAAGGCAAACAGAGCGAGAGAGATGAATGCACCCGACTGCTTTGAAGGACAAACACCAGATGCTAATATCCTTTGATGAATTTATATTATCATAATAATACAGATGTGATTGGATATTCAAGCCTTTGGAATTTTCAGAGGTGGGATCGCAAATCTCTGACACGAGGAAGGGTATGTCTGTTTGTCTGTCTGTCTGTTTGGCTGTCTGTTTGTTTGTTGTCTGTCTGTCTGTCTGTTTGTCTGTCTGTCTGTTTGTCTGTCTGTCTGTTTGTTTGTCTGTCTGATTGTCTGTCTGTCTGTCTGTTTGTCTGTCTGTCTGTTTGTCTGTCTGTCTGTTTGTTTGTCTGTCTGTTTGTTTGTCTGTCTGTCTGTTTGTTTGTTTATCTGTCTGTTTGTTTGTCTGTCTGTTTGTTTGTCTGTCTGATTGTCTGTCTGTCTGTCTGTTTGTCTGTCTGTCTGTCTGACTGTCTGTCTGTTGTCTCTCTGTCTGTCTGACTGTCTGTTGTCTCTCTGTCTGTCTGTCTGTCTGTTGTCTCTCTGTCTGTCTGACTGTCTATCTGTCTGTCTGTCTGTCTGACTGTCTGTCTGTTGTCTCTCTGTCTGTCTGACTGTCTGTCTGTCTGTTGTCTCTCTGTCTGTCTGTCTGTTGTCTGTCTGTCTGTTGTCTCTCTGTCTGTCTGACTGCCTGTTTGTCTGTCTGTCTGTTGTCTCTCTGTCTGTCTGTTGACTGGGCTTGCACGGAAGGGCTGTCAAGGGGAATGTAGCATTGCAACAGAGAATATTTGAAATACAAGTCATAAATCATGGATACCGTGAAAAAAACAACAAAGTGTTGCAACAACCGAGTTCTCTTGCTAGAGGAGGTCAGATGGCATCGCAAATACAGTAGTTACGTATATGTATATGTATTTTCTTTGTTGCCTTAACATTTTCTTTGGATTTGTTTTCAATGTGAAACTATTTTGAAATTCATCACATCATTTAACGTCAATATCGCTATTAGAAGAGGTTGTGAGAATGAAGTCATTGTTTAGACCATAGTTATAATTATAGAAATTTTCATAATGTTTTCGTCATCAATATCAATATCATTGTAATGATGATATTTTTTAACATAGATTTATCATTACTATTTATTTTGTCTAGTTATTTGTGTGGCTATCCCTGAATTTATTCTTCATGTCATTATCGTCATTATAATTATAAGTGATGTTATTAATGTTGACCTCCGTTGCAATCAAAATCATTATCATTATCATCATCATAATTATTGGTCATCTAATTCATTCTTAGTGGATTTCGGTATCTCTACATATGAATATAAAAAAGAAAGAAAAAAAAACTAGGTTGTTAAGATAATAAAACAACAGAAGAACTAAACAGGGAGACCTACTATCTGCAATCCATAGATAGTCCCAGCCGAGTTACAAGGCATAAAAGCTACCAATGCTATGGAGCTCAACTTGCATCAATTCTGTTTTATGTCAGGTTGTTTTTAGCGTATTGCTTTTTTGTCATTTTGTTTCGTCTTTTTGCTATGATGCGTTCATATTTGGTCAATGGTATGGTCCTCTGTAGCAAAAGAAGAACGGGAAGCGCAGGTAGCCAGTGCCGTATATATGTTAAAATTGATTTATAGGCTTTATCTTTTATTTAATGACTATTTTCATATCCATTGTTATGGTGACAGGTTTTTCATGCTCATTATCTGCACTATCCATTATACCAATTTTCATCGTCATTGTTATTTTCATTTTCGTTATTATCATTATTGTGATTATCACTTTTACTTTGTTTCTCATCTATCCCTTTCTTCAGAATTATCTGGCTTCAAAATCTTCAAAGTTTTCTCGCTTTTTTATGATTTAACAAGAGATTTGTGGCATTGCAAGTGCACGAAACAATATTATCAATGCATCACAAAAGACTAATACGTAAGTTGTCTTCCTTCGAAAAGAATGTTGCATTTCGTAACATTTTACCGGTTGCAACAGTCAATTCATGTTCAGGCTGCTTCATATCTTAATGCAACCATTGTTTAACGAGTCTTTAAAGGCTGCCTCTCAACTCCTCCGTTTTTCATCCTGCTTTACGTTCATTGACGTCATAGCTGATGACAGTCTATTAGTGACGTCACTCTTACGTACGAGGCGAACTTGAATGAATGAACACACTGAATTCCGGGCAGCTGTCACGCTTTTGTGTGTCTTTCCTTTGGGCTCGTAATTATCAATGTGTGTGCATGTAATAATAACGTATGTGTGTATTGTATGTATGTATGATTAAACATATACTCATACACACACACGCACACATACATACACACACACACACACACACATATGTATGCGTTTGTGAATACATTTGAAAGAGGGATTTGACTTGCACTCATTTAGTATACGAAAACACAGAGAAAACCTACAATACATTAAGGCAAAACAGGAGATACCGACGCGAGGTGAGCTATGGCACCAACAGCACTTTCTCTTACCATCAAAGTCTCCGTAAAAAATCATAATAAACAAAGTACGAAGATTTAATAGCCTTTTTTTTAACGAAGTAGCCTTTGGATATCCTGTGTATCCATTAAAAATCATTTTTGTTTCTCACGGGATCGGGTTAAGCTTGTGTTCGATTTCATGGCTTCAGGTGGATGATAAAGTAATGGATAAAAGAGAGGCTATCTAATATTAAAAAAGAAAGAAAATGTTTATCAGTTGCATGACATGACATCCCGTCTGCCTGAAGGTGACATGACTGGTGGGCGTATGGAGCGAACACATGGAAAATATGTACCGAGTATTTTTTTTTTTTTTTTTGTATTTTTCATTCGTTCTTTTCATCTGTTTGTATCTCTAGATTAAAGTTCACGTACCTACAATGATTCCACTGTAGTTTTTATTCATCCTAACTACCTTCCGTCTATAACATTCTAGATTCTCGCTTCTCCTATCTAATCAAAATCACTCTATATATCAAAAATATTTCTAGCTTGCTTACTAAAAATCTGTCATCTTTTTGGATCGGAAGTCAAAATTTCCTTTCTGCTTTTCTCTTATATCGAGTTTCCAGCTTCTGTCGGTGCTGGAAACTTACATTTATAATATTATGATATTATAATATTATAATATCATAATATGTATAATATGTACATTTATTTATAAGACTATGGTTTTCACTCGCTGAAGTGAAGCTCCATTAAGTTAATGGTTCTCCGCCATGCATTCAATCAAGGATAGAGATTGTAGAGTGTTTACAGGGAAACTGTTTATTTTCATATATCTCTTGCTTCAGTTTACTGTTATTGCGACTTTAAAACAATCATACCAATTTTTTTTGGTCGTCTAACATGATGAATATCATTTTGTTTCAGGTCGTTTTTTTCCAGATCAGTTTAAAAGAATCACATTAAAATATATAGCTTTGTGTCTGCCATTATTATTTCGTTTCAGACCAGTGCTTGCTAATCTGACAGATTAGCGATATGGAGTGATATTCTGAAACCGTCATATTTTCTGGGTATTTTTTTTTTCCACCACGATATGCATAATGAAATAATTTACTGTTATTTGGCGTTTTCGATAATAACGATGGAAAAAAAAATATGTGAAATGATAGCTCTTATCAGTGTTTGTACTCACTGAAAAAGGGTTTATATAATGTCATGCCTTTTTTTTTAGCTGACAGATGAGTCAGCACTTATAGCTGGCAGAGGCCGGGCCGCCTCGTGCATATAGCCCGGGCGAAGGAAAGCCTTCGCAAATCTCTCTGAACTGAACTGAATTTTTAGCTGTCTGTCTGCCGGAAGTGTCGGGTAGATGGGGAGATAAGATAACGTTTTTTTTTTAGTATTTCCTTCAGCCAAATAGGTTAAAAAGATATTTGGGATTTCACCTTTTCTTTATTTTGTAAATTGTTATTCTTTGTTTGTTTGTTTGTTTGCCTTCCTATGTACATGTTTGTCTTTCTTTTTAAAATTTTACATGACAGAGCAAATTCATGGTAGTATGGAAAATGTATATAGATATATAGTAAGGAAAATATGATGTATGTATAGACTTCAAGCCAGACCTCCAAACTTCAATTACTTATTATAGTAATTTGAATAACTTGCGAACACGATGGCGATTTGAGTTTTGCAAACATAATTTTCAAAAATATGACGATAGACCGGTGTGGGCATGCGGATCGGTAAATTTCTGGGCTCGCCAAATGTTAGTAAATTTGAAAGAGAAAGTTAAAAAAAAAAAAATATATATATATGTATATATATATATATATATATATATATATATATATATATATATATATATATATATATATATATATATATATATATATATATATATATATTGAGTATTTACACTTTACCCGCAAATGGCTATCTGGCAACTTTGTCACCGCGCCAATTATTTTATTGTCTTTCATTTGAATAATTTCAGTGTCCTGGCAGATGCCAAACAGATAAGGTGTCAAGTATTTTATTTTTCAGCCTCACTTTTATTATCTTACAAACTTATGAGTCACTCTGTCTTTAAAATAAAATAAATGCGTTTCATATGAATTTTCTACAGTACTTTGAAATATTAATTAATAAAAATTAATTTTGCCACCCTCCCCCCCCCCCTGCATTAGAGGGACAAGTCTTACTAGATTCCTCCCCCCCCCCTCTGCTTGTCTCTTTTTCAAAATACTTGTCGGGCCGTCACTGTCGCTTTCTCTCTCTCTTCTTGTGAAGCTATATAAGATTAGATTTTCTTTTCATTGTTGTGTAGTATTTTCCCCACATCAATAACGCGGGAAAACACGGGGAAAAAATAGTAACTTGTTTGTTTTCCCACGTGTCAAGGAGAGAGAGAGAGAGAGAGAGAGAGAGAGAGAGAGAGAGAGAGAGAGAGAGAG
>BOPN01000064.1:410397-412897 GCA_017312705.2 Penaeus japonicus
GATCATAATAATGATTGATGGTAAGATTTTAGATAACATGATGGCATTGATGATAAGATTTTTTTCCTTTTTGCATCTTATGTTATTTTTATCATTGTTGTCATTACTATTATCATCATCATTGTCATTCTTCTTCTAATTATCATCATTGTTATCATTCTTCTTCTAATTATCATAATTACTGTCATTTTTCTTCTAATTATCATCATCATTGTCATTCTTCTTCTAATTATCATAATTACTGTCATTCTTCTTCTAATTATCATCATTATTATCATTCTTCTTCCAATTATCATCATTATTGTCATTCTTCTTCTAATTATCATCAGTATTGTAATTCTTCTTCTAATTATCATCATTATTTTTACGTCGCATCCGTAACATTTTCATCGTTATCATAATGACTGTGACGACGATAATAACAATGATTGCAATAATAACGATGCCAATAACGAAAACAAAAATGATAATAACGATAATAACAACAATATAAAAGACAACAACAACAATAATGATAGAAATGCGAAATATAACGTATTTTCCTCCCGCACTCTATGTGTTGAATGGAGACAGACAGACGGGATTTGCACGAAGGCGGGAATGGCGATTGCAACACCTTCTTCGGGAGAGAGGAAGGAGCATAAAAAATCTCCTGCAAGAGTGGAGGCAGAGAATCCCAGATTGACTACATGCTGTGCAGAAAAAGAAGAAGGAAAAACCCGAAGGAAGTTATGGACTACAAGAAGTTCCTTGGGGAAAGAGTGTCGCGTCGGCATGGGGCTGGAACGTGCTAGATCAGGCTTAGGAAGAGCGGTGAAAAGGGCGGAGGAAAGGGAGTCAAGGAGAAGGTGGTGGAGACTCAAGGGTTAGGATGAGTTTACCAACGAAGTGGTTTAGAAGAAGAGGGAGGAATTACCACCGGATTGGAACACAACAGCAAATAGGATTAGGAAGGATGGAGAGCAGGTGCTGGAAAAGAAAGGAAGAGAAAGAGAATGGGTGGTGTGGGAAGAAAGGGTCCAGGAAGCAATCAGAATAAAAAAGGAAGCTTTCAAGAAATGGAATACCCAAAGAGACGCAACAGAACAGAAGGATTTGCAAAGAAGAAGAAGAAGAAGAAAGAAAGAAAAAACAAACAAACAGAAAAAGGACACAAGGAGGATGATAGCAAAAGCGAGGCAGGAGAGATGCCAGACGTATGATGACATGCTGATCAGAAATCTGTCTTTCGGATCGCAAAACAAAGATATAGGGCGAACAAGGATGTGCAGGCAGTGAGAATGATAAAGGATGAACATGGAAAAGTCATCATTAGGTTAGAAGAGGAGGTGAAGGAAAGATGGAAGGAGCATTTCACTCAACTGCTAAATGAGAAAAATGAGAAAACAGTAAGGGAAGACCAACCAGATAGAAATGAAAGGGAAGTGGAAGACATTGGAAGAGTTGAGGTAAAAGAGGCACTGAAAAGAATGAAGAAAGGAGAAGCAGGACGGGGTGATATACCAGCGGAAGTATGGAATAGTCTAGGAATGACAGCAGTGGCATGTGGCATTCTTGACAGGGCTGTTCCATGTTTTTGCGATCGAAGAAAATGCCAGACGAATGGAGGAAGAGCACGCTGGCGTGTGCAAACTATAGAGGAATAAAGCTAACCAGCCACACACTGAAGGTTTGGGAAAGAGTCATCGACAGGAGGCTGAGGTAGGAAATCAAAATAGGAGAAGATCAACTTGGCTTCATGCCGAAGAAAAGCACCACAGACGCCATCTTTACACTCAGAATATTGGGAGAGAAGTGCCGAGAGGGGCAGAAGGAACTCCACTGTATCTTTATCGATTTAGAAAAGGTCTACGATCAGGTGACGAGGGAAGAAGTTTGAGAAAGAAGGGAATGACTGAGAGGTATGTGGAATGCATACAAAGGGTGCATGACAGGAGTGCGATGTGCAGTGGAGAGAACATCACCCTTCAAAGTGAAGTGGAAGTTGGAGTCCACCAGGGATCGGTGCTGAGTCCTTTCGTATTTGCAAGTGTTATAGACCATAAGACAGTAGAAGTGAGTAGAGAAACACTACGGAATATGTTGTTTGCAGATGATGTGGAGTTGGTGAATGAGACGAAAGAGGAAACGGAGAGAGAAAGAGAGCTTGAAAAGAAGAGAGAGGCATTAGAAAACAGAGGGTTGAAAGTGAGTCGAACGAAGACCAAGGATATGTGTGTGAAGAAGGATGGTGATGGCACTACGAGACAGGTGATGTTGCAAGGACAGGTAGTTCCGGAGGTGGAAAATTTGAAGTTTCTAGAGTCAGCAATGGAAAGAATGATGGAAAGTGATAGTGAGGCAAGATGGAGTAACTGGAGAACGGTAACAGGCTTGGTGTATGACAAGGAGGTGCCGGTAGGATGAAGGGACGTATCCTTAGAACAATTGCAAGACCAGCGATGTTGCACGGGATGGAGAGACAGTACCCCTGAATAAGAGCTTGGTGAGGGAGATGCAC
>BOPN01000064.1:436334-438834 GCA_017312705.2 Penaeus japonicus
TTCCCACCCCCCTCTATTCCCCCTTCTGCCCATTTCCTCCTCCTTCTCCTCCAACCCCCCTTCTGCCCATCTCCTCCTTCCACGTCCCCGGCATCCTAATGGCGCGGCGGGAGAGTCCGTCAACACCCTCGGAGGCGTCTAATTACAGGCACACCACCAGCCAGCACGCAAAGGGGCATCGCCATGAGCATAACGCTGAGCTCTTATGGCCACTGCTGTCACGGCTCGCCATCCGACCGTGATTCTTTCTCTATCTCTGTTTGTATTCCCTCGTTCTGGTTCTGATTCTTTCAGCCTTCTGTCTCTCTCTCACTCTCTCTGTCACTTTGTTTTTCACTCTATATAATTTTATTGCTTTCTCTAACTCTCTTTATCATATATTTTTTTTATTCTGTTACTCTCTCGGTATCCCTTTCTCTTATTTCCTCTATCTCTATTACTGTTTTAATTACTTTACTAATTCTTTCCAATCCTCCGCCCGCTTCCTCCTTACATCCTGCACTCTTTCTTTCCCCGTCCCTCCATCTTACTCTCCCTCTCTGTCTCCGTTCCTCCATTTCTCTCACCCTCTTCTTCCATCTCCCTCCATATTCCTCTCTTCCCCCTCACTTCATCTCCCTCTCCCTCTACGTCTCCCCGCTCCATCCTACTCTCTCCCTCCCCCTCCCCCAGCCTCCCTTTCACACTTACCACCACTCTGGGAACACCACTGCCCACTCGTACCCATTACTCACTCCGAGAACTCCGTCGCCCACTTCAGGACGCGCCGGTGCCCTGGGAACGCGCCTCCCCCTTTACCCCCTCATGCCCCAAAAGTCGCCGCGGGCTATTTGCACTGCCTCGTTCGCACGGCCAACGCGACTTGAGGTTTTATAGAAAAAATATTCATATGACCACATTGGAATCAGAAGAGAAGACAAACGAAAAAGAAATAAAAAAGAAAAGGTGAGACCATGACATGCATTATCTCAACCAAATATAACAAAGTTTACCCTCCCCACCTCTTAAACTAATCAAACTACATCTAATAAATAAGGTTGGGGTGGAGGTGGGGGTGGAGGTGGGGGGGTGGGGTGCTGGGAACAACATCACCAGATCCTTCAACAACACCCCTACCGCCCACACCCTCCTTCCCCTAGCCCCTTCCCCGCACCCCCTACCGGCTACAACCCCTTGGCAAGCTTCTCAATTAGAGCTAATAGCACAGGACAACAACCTCGTCTCGTCACGCTAACGGTCTCGTTTGAGGTCGCGAATAGGCGGCCATAAGGACCAGGGATGAATTCATAAGAGAAAAAAAAGAAAAAAAAAAGAAAATGTGGTTGTACGTATTTTATTCCAAAATAGAAAGATCAAAGTCGTTCATATGATATTCCGGTGCGCACATGCGTGTGTTTCATCCTTAAAAAAAACAACAAAAAACAAAAAAAATAAAAAAATCAGCACGAATTTCAGGGCACCTTCCTTATCGGATGACCATCTGCGGGAGCACAGCCCCTACTCCTTCAGCAAGTCCCTCGACAAGCCCTTACCCCCCCCCCTTTCCGCATCCCCTATCATTGCTCAAGCATGGTGTCATGACCCTAGAACGAGAGAATGAGAATGAGAATGAGAATGAAAATGAAAATGAAAATGAAAATGAAAATGAGAGAGAGAGAGAGAGAGAGAGAGAGAGAGAGAGAGAGAGAGAGAGAGAGAGAGAGAGAGAGAGAGAGAGAGAGAGAGGAGAGGGAGAGAGGAGGTGGCAGTGATTTTCGCAGCGTAATCACCGACTTCAAGAGGGCGTTATTAGGCCGTCATGAGCGCTCTTCAACCTGCCGCTTACTGGCCATCCCTCGACCGGATTGCTAAACCTCTCCCTCTCCTTCTCTTTCAGCCTTCTCTCTCTCTCTCTCCCTCTCCCTCTCCCTCTCTCCCTCCCGCTCTCAAGGTCTGCTTCAATAAAAATACTCTCGTAATTAATATTTGTTCTTCCATGTGAAAAGTTTTAATTGCGTCTATCGTCTCCATTTTCGTTCTTAATAATAATATCATCATTCCATTGTAATTACAGACTTCACGGTCCATGTAATTATCATTCTATTTCAGGTTAACCCGGAATGGTATTAATGTCTCTATTTCGTTTGCTATCTTTACACATTTTCTTTTATCCTATCTATTTCATTGTTTCTCTGTTCAACTGTCATCCGATCAGTTTCTGCTCCCTCTTTTGTACACTTTTCTGCCCTTTATCTCCTTTCCCTCATCTGATTATTCGATCCATCCAATTATTAAACTCTTTCTCTCTCTTC
Organism: Penaeus japonicus; assembly: GCA_017312705.2. Classification (NCBI taxonomy): domain Eukaryota; kingdom Metazoa; phylum Arthropoda; class Malacostraca; order Decapoda; family Penaeidae; genus Penaeus; species Penaeus japonicus. The sequence continues at coordinate 438,626 of BOPN01000064.1, forward strand.
ACACTCTTTCGCTCACGCTCTTTTCCCGTTCGTCTCTGCCACCCTCTCCCAAACAAGAGACGGGGACGCAGGAGCAGGACTTGTGAGGCGGAGGTCCTTCTCTGTGTCCTCAAGGATCTCCCCTCGATCTCCTTGGTCTGAGATTGCTTGCTCCCCCCCCCCATTCTCCGACCCTTCCCACTCCCCTCTCCCTATCTCACCCCTCACTC
>BOPN01000064.1:456334-468834 GCA_017312705.2 Penaeus japonicus
AAACTTTTTTTCTCGCCCTTCTTCTCCTCCTCCTCCTCCTCCTCCTCCCCCTCCTCCTCCTCCTCCTCCTCCTCCTCCTCCTCTTCCTCCTCCTCCTCTTCCTCCTCCTCCTCTTCCTCCTCCTCCTCTTCCTCCTCCTCCTCTTCCTCCTCCTCCTCTTCCTCCTCCTCCTCCTCCTCCTCCTCCTCCTCTTCCTCCTCCTCCTCCTCCTCCTCCTCCTCCTCCTCCTCCTCCTCCTCCTCCTCCTCCTCCTCCTCCTCCTCCTCCTCCTCCTCCTCCTCCTCCTCCTCCTCCTCCTCCTCCTCCTCCTCCTTCTCCTCCTTCTCCTCCTTCCTTCCTCCTCCTCCTCCTCCTCCTCCTCCTCCTCCTCCTCCTCCTCCTCCTCCTCCTCCTCCTCCTCCCCCCTCCCCCTCCCCCCTCCTCTTTCCTCCCCCTCCCCCCTCCCCCTCCCCCTCCCTCCCTCTCCCTCCCCCTCCCTCCCTCCCTCCTCCCCCCCCCTCCTCCCCCCCTCCCTCCCCCCTCCCCCCCCTCCTCCTCCCTCCCCCCCTCCCCCCTCCTCCTCCTCCTCCTCCCCTCCCCTCCCTCCTCCCTCCTCCCTCCTCCCTCCTCTTCCTCCTCCTCCTCTTCCTCCTCCTCTTCCTCCTCCTCTTCCTCCTCCTCTTCCTCCTCCTCCCTCTCCCTTCCCACCCGCCCGGTGACACAACACTCCAGAAAACCAAGTGCACACACAGCACGACATATATATAACATCGCGTATACCTATCAACGAGATGTCGGACCGTGTTCCGCTAATGAAACGACAGAGAGGACAAGGATTTTTTTTCTCTCTTTCTCCCTCTTTCTTACTGACTCCTCCTTTTGAAGGGACAAAATTCTCTCTGTCTCTGCCTCTGCCTCTCTCTATCTATCTATCTCTCGGATCACTATTGTCGGTCTCGGTGAAATTACCGGGACGAGGCGAGAGCGCGGTGCTAAAAAAGACGACTTTGTGCGGGCGGGCTATTCGGCGCGAGTCAGGTGTTAATATTTGCCTTCCGATGACGGTGTGTGAAGCGCGGTCGTTAAGCAGTTTCGTGTTGCCTTAGAATTTAACGCTTGCGAGGAGGAGGAGGAGGAGGAGGAGGAGGAGGAGAGAGGGGAGGAGAAGGGAAGAGAGGAGAAGGGAAGAGAGGAGAGGGGAGGAGAGGAGAGGAGAGGAAAGGAGAGAAGAGGAAGAGGAGAGGAGGGGAAGAGGAGATGAAGGAGCAGGGGGAGGAGAACAAGAACTAGAAGAATAAAGAAGGACAAGAAGAAGAAGGGAAAAGGAGGAGGAGGAAGAAGAGAACGAAAACTAAAGAACAATAAAGACAAGAAGAAAAAGGATGGTGATAAGGAGGAGGGGAAGGAGGGGGAGGGTGCTGGTAATAATTAAGTGTGGAGGAGAATGGGGAGGTAAAGGGGAGGTGGAGGAGGGGAGGTGGAGGAGGAGGGTGGAGGGTGGGGCGTAGAGGAGGAGGAGGAGGAGGAGGAGGAGGAGGAGGAGGAGGAGGATGGAGGGGATGAGTGCTAGGCGATATTAAATTCCCCCCGAGTTATTATATTCCATTACAGAAAACTTCCATAGCCGCCCAGAAGAAAAACGAGCGGAAAGAGCCGAGGTAGCATCAGCACATTTTGGAACAAACTCGCCGGACATCTCGCAATTAGCGGCCGTCTTTCGGCCAGCGTCAGCATGGCGGACGGGTGTTCGACAGCCTTGACTGACGCCGCTAAACAACACTTAGCATGACAATTACCTGCCCGCGTTTGCCGTCCAATCACGGCGTCGGCAGCCCCGCCACGGTCTTCCTGGAATACAAACAAAAAGAAATCAAATAAAATGCCACGTAATTACCGCTCATAATGGACAATAAAGTGCAGCGGGAGATGTCCCTCCGCGCCAGCAGGTACTCCGAGGACCCGCACGCACGATCCAAGGTCGACCATGACTCGGCCGGCGGGACACTCGTCCTGGGCGCAGGCTGAAGAAAGTGAGGAGGACAAATGGAGTAGTGGTGAGTCTAAACAAGATATGGAAGGGTGAAGAAACAAGGAAAATATCACTTTAGTTGGAAGGAAAATAATGTGCTGGCTACTGCTACTGAACAACATTTTCGAGGAACTTGCTCCCCCACCCCCCACCTAACCCCGACGCAGGCGACGACGACGGTGAAGCAGCAACCGCTGTGCGATGAACAGACAGCGTCGCCGACGCAAGCACCTAAAAGCACTCGCAGTGATAGCCAGTCCCGATATGGCGCAAGATAAAGCCACACCAACAAAAGAGACAGCGTCGTAAAGGCTCAAAAAGCTATCGTAAAGTCACGGAGTAAAGCTTGCTCAACAAAGGGTAATGGGCGTTTAACCACGGAACGGCGCAGGCAATCGCTGGCGAACCGGCGCCGGGAACTGACAGAGCTCAAAGGGATAATAAGCGGCGGGCTCTGACAGAGGTTTCCATTCCAGTTTCCTCCTCTTGTCTTCTTTAGGTTTTCTTTTCTTCATCTCCTTTCTAGTATTTCTTTACTCTTAATTATCATTTATCATAATTTATCCCTTCCTCCCCTAATTCTTATTTACATTCCTCTTCCTCTGTATGTTTTCCTTTCATTCTTTAACATGCCAGAAAAGATATTTTGGAAGTATATCAAACATCAAGCAAACAAAGATTTGTGTTTGGTGTCTTTTTTGTCCAAAGTAACGATAAACAAACCCAAACAGCCTTGCTGCTCCCCGTGCCCGGCGCCGCCCACCAATTGCTTCACTTGTTCGTCGAATGCGGTTTGTCTCCCTGTGACACTCCTTCCCTTATTTACGTTACAATCTCAGCATGTCACCGCCGAGCCGGAAAACTAGCGGGTACACACACCCAGAATAAGAGATACATAGATGGATAGGTAGATACACTAACACACCCAAATTCACCCCCATCCACTCATACAGACAAACAGACAGACAAAGTAAGAGAAATAGAGTAAGAGAGAAAGAGAGAGAGAACGAGAGAGAAAGAGAGAGAGAAAGAGAGAGAGAGAAAGAGAGAAAGAGAAAGAGAAAGAGAAAGAGAAAGAGAAAGAGAAAGAGAAAGAGAGAAAGAGAAAGAGAAAGAGAAAGAGAAAGAGAAAGAGAAAGAGAAAGAGAAAGAGAAAGAGAAAGAGAAAGAGAGAGAAAGAGAAAGAGAGAGAGAAAGAGAAAGAGAGAGAGAGAGAGAAAGAGAAAGAGAAAGAGAAAGAGAAAGAGAAAGAGAAAGAGAAAGAGAAAGAGAAAGAGAAAGAGAGAGAGAGAGAGAGAGAGAGAGAAGTAGGCCTCTGCTCTCGGGCGCCCCTGATGGAAGCAAGGCCCGCCCTACTGGGCTCTAACAAAGCCTTCCCTCGGGTCGTGTCCCTGGGGCTCCTTACACGGGGCCCTCTGGCCTTCCTCGCCTTCCTCGCCTTCCCTGCCACGTCTGTTGCCTCTGCGGCCTTCGGCTGTCGTCGTCGCCGGTGTCTTAGTGGCAGTGGTATCTTTAATAGTTTTAATAGAAGAAAACTAATGTTCTTTTCGCTGCTGCTCCTCTTCCTCGCACTCCTCCTCTCTCTTTTCTTGTCTCCTCTTCCTTTTCGTCTCACTTTTCCCTCTTCTGCGAGGGCGAATTTCATAGAAAATGAGGGAGTAAAATGGTGGGATAGAGAGGAGGGAGAAGAGGAGAGTGAAGGATGGACCAGACGAAAGGAAGGGGTAGGATGGATGGTGAGAATGAAAAGGATGGACGACATGGCAAGGAGGGAGTAGGATGAAAAGAGGGGAGAAAAGGAAGGAAGCAAGAGAGAAGAGGCGGAGAGGAGGAAGGAGTAGGGTGAACGTAAAAGGAGGGTAGGAGGGGAGGAAGAGGGAGCAGGATGGACGAGGAGCAAGAGATTGCACCTTTGTGTCTCAGGCCAAGTCCTCGCAGGCGCCCCGCGCAGGAGACACGGCAGTGTTTGAGAGGCGTGGTCGCCTGTCGTCTTGGCTGTTCCTTTGTGAGTGCGAGCTTCGACGCCCGTACGTTTCACTTCATTTAGCGCGGCAACGATTTATGCTGTGATAAATTAAAAGAGGGGTAAAAATAGTAGTGCATGGAAACGATGAATAAAAGGCAAGAAGCAACAGCAAACGATCAAAGACAAAGAGAAGATCCAAACTAAATAAATGTAATTAAAAAGAAAAAAATCGAGATAAAATTAGCCGCTCAGACTTCGATTCATCACCGAGGGACTAGTGCATGTATCATAAACGTAACTCGCTTTGGTGTCAAAAGGCCAAGGGGCGACTGTTTTAGGAGAATCTCTCTCTCTCTCTCTTTCTCTCTCTTTCTCTCTCTTTTTCTTTCTTTCCCCTTCGTGCGTGTGCTTGTGTGCATGTGTGCGCGCATGCGTGTGTCGATCTCTACATACATTCATCAGGAAAGCCTTCTACCCATCTATCTCCAAGGGAGTCTGGCGTGACACTAACGACGAGGAAACGGCTTGGGTGTTGCCACTAGTTCCACGGGCCTCGCATCGGCTCCGTGCCCTTCCCGCCGCAGTCCCTACAGGGGCCAATAGGTTAAGATTTACTATTATTATTATTTCTTCGTATTGGTAAATGTTATTGTTCCTGTGCGGTGTGCGCGAGTATTTTTATGAGCGAGGGAAGGCGAAGTGGGGGGGGAGATGTTTGTGTTTGGTGTGTGTGGTTTGTTGTGGTGTTTGGGGTATGTGTGTTGAGGAAGAGGGATGTTATATTCGTTTTAGTTATCTATTTATCTATTAATTCTGCGTGTGCACGTGTATATGTGTGTTCGTTCGTGCATGCATGTGTGTGCATGTAGACGTGTGCTTGTCTCTTTTCTCTCAGCTCTTCTTTTCCGATCTCCTCCTACCTATGTGTATACTTGTCCCCAACAACTACTTGCGCACGTGTTCTACGCCCGTGTAGGAAGACCTGTTACGAAGCCGCGAGATGACGTCTTTTTTATGACGTCTCCATTAAGCAAAGTGCCACGAGGGACAAAGATGCCATTATCACTGCCAGGGCCTCGTTAAGCCTCCCTTCTACGCAAGACATATGGCTCATTAACTCTCAACACAATCGTCCACCGAGGGACGACACCCGTAAGCACATTCCATACAGTTACTGTCGCTGTATATATAACACGGCCATCGAGGCTTTCTTTGAAAATAATAGGCATAATAATTTCATGTCGTGAGGCGAAACATTTTTTTTTTGCGTTGAATAAAATGCATGTTTATTTTACTATCCCAATTTGTATTCTATTTCCATTCCCTCTCAGCTTGCAAGTGTTGGAAAATGTTACTAAAGACTTCATAAACTGAAGAAGAAAAAACTTTAGCCACATCAAAATACAAACTCACAATACTTAACAACATGCAGTCTAACAGCAAACCATTATGCATGCACAAGCAAAGCCCCACAAGAAGTACCTCTAACAAGTCATATTTCCTCCTATTTCTCTCCGCCGGCAAATTTGCATTCTGCCAACGGATAAATTACGCTTCAAAAAGCCCATTAGACTAAATCTTTAGTCCCCCATAAGTCCCGAACCTCAATCAATAATCGGCCAAACACGACACACGGCCGCGAGACCTGAATACAGAGCGCGGGACCAAGAAGAAAAGAAAATGGAGCCTCATCATCACTCAAGCGTTACACCTACTTCTTTCACACCCTTGGATACACAAACTTTTTTTTATTTGTTTGTCTGTTTGTTTGTTTACTGACTCACTCTTGTTTGCTTGTGATTTATTTTTCTTTCCTGTATCTATTTTATTTTTAGTGTTCTCTCTCTATCTCTTTTGCTTTCCATTCCTTTTCACCCTCTCTTTCCATCGCTCTCACTCTTGCTCTCCCTCTCGCCCTCGCTATCCGTTCTTTCTCTCCTACCACTCACATATACTCCCTCTCCCTCTCCTTCGTTCCTTACCTCCCAGTTCCTCCCTCTCCTTCTCCCTCACACGCTCACACACCATATCCATATACAGCATGTACACATCCTGCTCTACGCAACCCTAAGCAAACGAAGCAAGCAAACAGATGGGCCACGTGACCGCATACACACCGACGCCGCAGAGACAAAAGTCGGTTTCGCAGTCACCTTCAACCCCCCCTTCTCCCCTCTCCCCTCTCCCCACCCTCCACTATCCCCTACTTTCCTCCCTCTCTTTCCGTCCTTTCTTCCGTTTTTTCACAATCTTATTTTTCTCTTTCTCTTTCTATTTCTCTTTCTCTTTCTCTTACCCACCTCTATATCTCTATGCCTCTATCTCTACTTCTACCTTTTCCTCCACTTTCCACTTCCTCTTTTTTTTTCTCCTTCTCACCTCACCCCCTGTTTCGTTTGAGGAAACCCCCAGCTTGCATACCCTTCCCCCTCTTGTGCAATCCCTTCTCCCTCCAAAACGGCTCTTGAACAAACACTTTTGTTCCAAAGCTCAGACTGTACATGGGGGGTGGGGGTGGGGGTAAGGGGAGGGACGGGGCGAGGTGCGAGGGCCAAATGACAAAATAAACATACACAAAATCCAACACATTTTTTGTTAGTTCATTTGTTTTCTAAAGAAATATAATCAATCTCGGGAAACGTCTATAGCCTTCCAATGCAAAATCCCACTCCTAAAGCTACGAAGGTTACCGAAGCAGCAGCAGACGGTTCCTCCCAACTCATCCCCCACCATACCCCCCCCCCCCCCCCGAAAAAAACCCTCCGCGACAGGCTCATCTGCGCCGGCCTGAAATCGCACTTTTACGGCACCATAATCATTTCCTTCACAATGGGGAGGAAGCCACAATTGGCGTGAATTTGTCCAGACGTTTATATCTTTTGTCTCTATCTCAACGTGTTTCTCCGCGGGGCTGTCAGTCATGCTGTCGGTTTCGTCTTTTTCTTGATCTTATCCACCGTTCTCTCATCCTCCACTTCCTATTCCTCTCCTTCCTTCATGACCTCCTCCATCATCATACCATTATCTCTTCTACTTCCTCCTTCACTTCCTCCTCTCCCTATTCTTTCACGCCCTTCCGCTCCTCTTCCAACTATTACTATTACTATAAACACAATCGTTATCCTTATTATCATCATCATAATCCTTATCGTTAATATTGTTATTAACATTATTTTCATTTTCCTTCTACGTCTCCTGCTCTTTTTCTGTTTCCTTCCTCTTCTCCTCCTTCTCCTTCTCCTTCTTCTCCTAAACCTTCTCCTACCTACCCCCCCCTCCTCCACTTCATCATCTACGCCCCCCCCCCCCCCCATCTCGGCTCAATTAAAAGTGATATGGCAGACCAGCACCTGTTCCAGCACCAGCATGTCAACTAAAGGTATATAAAATGTCCACAAAAGTATACTGATGTTCATAATGACGACGATGATGACAAGCAACAACAAAAACATTTATGAAAAAATAGCCAAAAAATAAAGCGATCGTCTCATTGAAAAGCCTAATTCTAAAAAAATGGAGGGGGGAAATTTAAAAAAAATCTCTCTCCTTCAGTCTTTGTGCGAGGCGACAAAAAGCTCCCGGACATATAGCGACGTCTTAATTAAGAGCGAGAAGCTTCGGGGGAGAAGACAAAAGAGGACAAGAGTGAAGTACAAAAAATTATACACACAGCCTCGTCACAAGCGCCTTGGGTGGGGGAAGAGGGGGGGGGGGCTGGGAGAAGGACTGGGGAGCAGGACTGGGGATGGGAGAAGGGGATAGGGTTGGGGGAGGGTAGGAGGGAAGGAGGAGGAGGTAGGGTTGGGGAAGGAGGGGGTTGGAGGAGGGAAGAGGGGGGAGGAGAGGAGGTGAGAAAGGATCATGTTGGAATGTGTGAGTCTGTGTGAGTCTGTGTGAGTGTGTGAGTGTGAGTGTGAGTGTGAGTGTGTGTGTGAGTGTGAGTGTGTGTGAGCGTGTGCGTGCGTGCGTGCGTGCGTGTGTGTGTGTGTGTGTGTGTGTGTGTGTGTGTGTGTGTGTGTGTGTGTGTGTGTGTGTGTGTGTGTGTGTGTGTGTGTGTGTGTGTGTGTGCGTGTGTGCGTGCGAGAATGTGTGTATGCTGTACATACGGTGTATGTGTAGCTAGGTACATACGTACGTATATTCATCCGTGTATGCCCATTTACTTGCCAAATACGGTCTATTCTGGTATACCTGGCGCAAGCAGGTGACCGCCTCGTGAATTGAACCTAATAATATTAAACAAGCCTTTTCAAAGAAGGCCAACGATCACTTAGGTATCACCCAGCCGCTAATAGCAGTGCTTTTGACAGAAAGGCTTAAGCAAAAAAAAAAACAAAAAAACTCCAGGGCAGTACAAATAAGGCTCGTCCCGCCGCTCCTCCCGGTCACAGCGTTCTCACAGAGCAGGCGCCGGATTCTCGTGACTGCAACGGATCCCCGCTCGCTCGCTCGCTCGCTCAGGCGAACGCCCCAAGACGGAGCATCTCGGCGCGCACTCAGAACTCCGGCCTATCTTTGACGGTATGAAAGCCATTACTATTACTTTGATCATTAACATCATTATTATCCTCATAATAATCATTATCAATATTATCATTATTATCCTCATTACCATTACTAATATTATTTTTAGCATAATCATTATTATCATTGCCGTCATTACCATTTTTATCATTACTTTTTACTCATTATTTACAACGCAGTTATCATTACTATCATCCTCTTTACCGCCATCATCATCATCATCACCATCTTGCTCTAGCCTGATAGAAAACACATAATCAAGCCTCCATTTAAGTCGTATTCACCAAGATTTTCTGTTTATTCTTGTTCACTTGCCATTCTGCGAGGAAAAAAATAACACGCAAAAGGAAAAAACGCAAAGAAAAGACAAAAAAAAAAAGAAACAATTGAAAAGAAAAGGATTTTCCCGCCAAAAAATAAGCGCGCCAAACATGACGAAACTCGAGCCGCGGGAAAAAAAAGGATTTAGTTGTTAAGCCGTGATATATATATATAAGGAGATCCATATCCCGAGTCCCGCCAGAGCCCTCATCAACGTAACGGTAATGCCTGGCTGGGGAGTCATTAGTGCCACGATACATCACTCTTTCTCTCTGACCGCAAGCACCTGCAGGTAAAAGGCACACTCGCCGCGGGGGACTTGTCGTACGGAGCGCCGACATATCCTAAACGCTGATTTTCGGCGGATATTTCATACGGACACTGAAACACTTCCCCCTTCACTTAACGAGGCGTCAGCATCCCAGAGCAGCATCTCGCCTGCCCATCTCACACTCGTCCCGTGCCCGGGCATCCCCGCCTAACCACTACCCTCTCGCGAGACACCGTCATCATGTCAGTCATAACAACCTAACGGGTAATTTCGTCTCCTGCTGTAGTTTCTTTTAACCAACCAACCATCCCCCTCCGCCATCTCTCTCTCTCTCTCTCTCTCTCTCTCTCTCTCTCTCTCTCTCTCTCTCTCTCTCTCTCTCTCTCTCTCTCTCTCTCTCTCTCTCTCTCTCTCTCTCTCTGTGTGTGTGTGTGTGTGTGTGTGTGTGTGTGTGTGTGTGTGTGTGTGTGTGTGTGTGTGTGTGTGTGTGTGTGTGTGTGTGTGTGTGTGATATATATATATATATATATATATATATATATATATATATATATATATACATATATATATATACATATATATATATACATATATATATATACATATATATACATATATATATATATATATATACATATATATATATATACATATATATATATATATACATATATACATATATATATATATATATATATATATATATATATATATATATATGTATATTTACACCTCTCCCTCCCTCCATCCTCTTCTCTGTCTTCACCCTCTTCCCCAACCTTCTCTCCTCCCTTCGTCCCTCCCTTCCCCTCCCACTCACCCCAAGACATCTCGCTCGCACACCGACCTCCTCCGATCCCAGACAACCCCCTCCCCTTTCCTTGCGTCACCTCCCCGCCCGCATCGCGTCATCTGCTCACCAGTGGCGATCTCACCCAACTCTCGATCTATTGACATCCCCTTTACGCCCCTCTGTGGTCATTACCCACTTACATTCTTCCCTCACTTCCATCCTTCATTTAGTTCCTCCCCCTTTCATTCCCTTCTTTTCTCCACCTCCCTCCACCTCTTTCCCTCCTTTCCTCCTTCCCTTCTTCCTTCCTCCCTCTACATCACTCCTTCACTCATTCATCCCCTCCCATGTTCTTTCCCCCCTCCCCTCCCTCCATATCTACCCTTCGCATCTCTCCTTCCCTCCCTCCAACTCTCTCCATCTACATCCTTCCTTCTTTCCCCCCCTCCCCCCCTCCACTCATCCCTTCCCTCCCTCCATCTTCCCTACATCCGCGTTGAGCATGTGGACATTTCCATATTTATTGGGAATGTCTTCAATGCGTTGATTGCACATCAATCTCCGGCAAGATAATCTAGGGTCTTGCTTGCCACGATCGCCTATCCCCTCTTTCGTCCTTCTTGATCCCCAATTCGGATTCTCCTCTCCTGTCTCCTTTATTCCTTGCACGCACTTGCGCACAAGAAAACAACTCACAACCCACAACAAAAAATATATCAATTTTGAAAATAACAATTTATGTCGATTCTTGGCCACAACTTCCCAAGATGGAGAGCTAACACCTGTTGTTCATCCTTCTTGTGTAACCCTCGTTATCATTAGCGTCCGCCACAATGTATTTTCTCTCGGTCAGTCGAATCAAAAGCCTGTGAAACGTAAGTAAGGAGATGAAATAAGTAAATAAAAAACAAAAGTAAACAAGAAATAAATCGCAAAGAAACACATGCATAATACGGCAATTCAGAGAAAAGAGCGCACAATTAAGCTCGCCTGTGTTATTCGTTATTTACGAGGTCGCTTCATCATTTCCGAGAGACCAGAGCCTCGGGTGAGTGGGCGTTCGTTATAACAATACCTGCGCCCCCTTCTCTCTTTCTCTTTCTCTTTTACTCCCCATTAGGAGGAAAGGAGGAATAGGGGGGGGGGTAGGAAGTGCCATCGAGTAGGTGTAGGAAACGAGAGAGAGGAGGGAGGAGATAGGGAAAGAAATGAAGAGGGTAATGGGAAAGGAGATATCATGAGAGAAGGATCGAGAAAGGGGGGAGATAGAGAAAGAGGAAAAGGTAAAAACAAAAGTGAAAAAAGGAGACGTACAGTAAAAGAAGAGGGGAGGGGAAGATCAGGCGCAGATGAAGGAGAGGGAGGGAGGGGGGAGAGAGAGAGAGAGAGAGAGAGAGAGAGAGAGAGAGAGAGAGAGAGAGAGAGAGAGAGAGAGAGAGAAGAAAAGCGGCTTAGAGGTAAGGAGGAAGGGCAAGGGATGAGAACCTCCCGCACCAAGCCATTAAGAGTCAACTCACGTTCTTAGGTGACCTTACAAACATTCCTCTCTTGTACAATGGGTCCCGCGCATGCACTGCCTTCCCATACATACATATATTGACCAAATACAATACAGGCAACGTCACATAGGCCTATACCTCCCTCCGCATGCCTTGGTTCATGTATTTCTAGGCCTACGCTTACTGTATAGCCCTTACAATATGACTAACGCAATGTAAATAATATCCTATCTATATACATACATATTCGTGATGTGGCCAAGCCGACAGCACCGAGAAAATTTCCATTGCTAATTGCATGCCTTATAGAGCTCGCAAATGACCCGGAATATAATTAATTCAGCATACCTGTATATGGTGTGAACGGCAGGTGACCGAACGAAAAGAAAGTGACTCTCCCCCATCCCTCTCTTCCCTCCCTCCCCTTCCCATCATAATCACCTGTTCCAATCACGGTCAATATCAAATATCTTCTCTAGATTCGTAAATCAACGGAACTTACAATCATCACCTTAATGGACGCCGAAGAAAAAGAACAAAACAAACAAACTCAGGATATTTTTTAAGGGGAAGGTACACATAGCCCTACTTAACATAAAGAATAAAAATTGATGACTCATGATGATGTGGTGGTGATGATGATGATGATGATGATGATGACGACGATATTGAAAACAATAATAATGACAATAATAAATTTTATCAATATTATCACTATCATCCTAACAAGTGGCAACAGCCCCTCCCCTCCCTCCTACTACCCCGGAGCATGAAAAAAGACGAAGTTGACTTCATTAACGACCTTATTGTTTTTATCCATTATGCGACACTGATTTGTTGAGATGACGCCCTTGAACCTTCGGGGGCGGGGGAACGGGAGGGAAGAGGTGGAGGAAGGGGGAAAGGAGGGGGGATGGTGGGGGAAAGGAGGGGTTTAGATATTAGGTGGGGAAGAGGTGGGGCGAATGAGTGAGGGGTAGAGGGGTGGAGGAAGAGAGGGGGTAGGGGATGGGTAGAGAAGATGATGGAGAGATGATGGGAGGGGAAGAGGTAGAGAAAACGAGGGGAGGGGAGGTTTAGAAGTGGAAGAAGAGGGATGGGGATAAGGAGGAGAAAAT
>BOPN01000064.1:476334-478834 GCA_017312705.2 Penaeus japonicus
CGCCAATAACCCAAGCCGTAAATAGCGAGACACAACCTACTCGATGCTTCCATTAATCTTTGGAAAAAACGCCTCCGGCTATATGTCCACGTACACCGAGGACAAAAATGAAGAGGGAAAAACAATTGAGAAAAATAGAAGAAAAAAAGAGGGATTAAAGAAGAGATAACTCCGAGGTCAAATAACCAAACACAAGACACACTTACGGCCGCTCAATCGAAAACCCCCCTTTGTTTAATTAAAGGGTCGATGCTAAAATCGTCCTTATGCTTCCTTAACCATAAGAGCGGCAACAGTGGAAAGGAGGGAGGGAAGGCGGGGATGGTGGAGGGGGGGGGGGGGGTAAGGCGATAGAACGCTTGACAAAACAGCTATTATTAACCACTAAATGGCCTCTTCCGGTGTATTGAAACCCACGGCTGAAAGAGAAGAAAAACAAAAACTGGAGGACAAAAGAAGGAGCATGAAAACGTTGAAGGGAAATACACAGACGAGGAGAGGATATCTGAAAAAAAAACTAAAAAAGAAATAAAAGATAAAGAAACACTGAAAAAAAATGAAATGATGAGTTGAGAATTTAGAAACATGATCTATGGTATAACGAAATGGAAGTTAAAACGAGTCTCCTCCTAGAGGGAAGGAAGGAAAAGAAAACGCAAACCGAAACATGGCGAAAAACGGGGAAAAAAGAACAAATGCAAAGTTAAACAAAACAACAAATACAGTAACAACAAAACACCAAGATAGAACCTGAGGGAGAAGGGAAAGGGTCTGATTTCAGATAAAAAAACAAGGTCCGTAATATCAAGCTGATGCGAAATCAAACACACTGAAAAGAAACAAAAAAACGAAACGAATTTCCAAGATGGAGACAAGGTCAGCTGGCTTTTCTTCGTTCTTTATATTTCTTTCATTCTCTCTCTCTTTTCCTGTACTCTTTTTCTTTCTCTTTTCTTCGCTTTTCTTTCGGATATGCGTGTATGTTTCTTTCAATGTTGAATAACGTAAAAAAAGGCAAACACTAAATAAAACATAAAACCAATACAAACCGAATGCAATAAACCCCCCAAAAGAAAGAAAGAAAGAAAGAAACAACGAAACAAAACAAAATCCCCCTTATCCAAGGCGAGGAAGGTAAAGTAATCGGCCCAGGGCCAGGATATACGAGTAACCCAGATGAAGACGAAGGGAATCTCAGGGGAACCAGTCCCTGTTCTACAGAGCGGAACGCAGGGGCTGAGCCCGGGCGAGGCAGAGGCGGAGGTCAGGCTGCCATTACTGCAACAAGTGGTATGTTCGAGGACTCTCTGGAGGGTCGCCTTGGGAATCTTTGCGCCGAGACTCTATGCAAACGTGCATGCATGAATTTCAAAAACATCGCCTGAGAATCTCTTGTTCAAGACAGGGATAGTCTTGAAATTACAAATAATACAAATATGACTTCATGTATATATGGTAAGATGTGGTGTATACATATGTATAAAATAAATAATCGCATATGTACAACAAAAACACAAATATGATGAATACAAAAGCTAACGTCTTCTACGAAAGGGAGTTTGAAATCGGAGCTGTCCACGTGTTGTGCAACTGTGAAAAAGAGACGTAGTTGATTATGCAACATTACTGAGTGAATCATTCTTGGAGGGTGTATTGAAATCGTACTTTTCTCCATTGCATTACTAAACGTACTGTGTCCCGTTGCCTATACTAAAACGGTGCTATTTTCAGGCTATACGAAATACCCTACAAGCAACGTGTACTAATTCTATCAGTGAAAAGAGCGGGCCCCAACGAACCAAACTTAGCACTTTCCTTTTCGAAATCACGTTAAAAGCAATTTTTCAGTAAGATTTCTTCCTAAATTCGCATTTTTTACGCAAGGCAACGATTTAATTTGAATTTTCAACAAAATAATGAGACAGAGTGAAGGTGAATGAAGTCATGAAAACTCAATTTCGAGACATGCGAGTGTTTAAAAGAGCAGTCGTGAAGTCATCACCATTACCAAGTTTAAAAATGCCAGGAACACGCCAGAGCGAAAACGAAATAATGAAAATTGGACATAAACTCAGGTTGAAATAATATCTCTTCGTGAAGTGAAAACGCCTGGACTTTCAACTTATCAATACTTTCCACTGAAGCCAATGCTAAATAAATGCACACATTTACACCTATACACACACACACGCACAAGCATATATTCCATCCTTAACCAAAAATAATTATAAAACATGGCCCGTCACAAAAGAAAATACACATCCATAATTGCACAAAAATATCTACCATGGCCTAACCATCCTTCGTTCCATATAATTACAACGTTTCAACTGGCGTCTTTTTTTCCAAAAACGTTTCCCGAGCGAAAGCATAACTTTTTGCGTTTTTTTAGTCGTTTCCACGCGTATCGACAAGAACACAGAAGACAGTCGGTCGTCAACTGCCCCGCAATTACGAGAAGAATCGGCCAAGAACCTTCACATGAATGACAGGAGATTTT